>CABFWO010002000.1:18439-38954 GCA_902155825.1 Timema genevievae | reverse complement strand
ATATATATAAAAATAGGGCCTATGCTGAAAAAATAAATACTGTGCATATTAATATATTTTTAGATAGTAAATTACCGTTAGGAAATGTTTTATTGCAAAGTTAAAATTGTTCTAAATTATTTAATACAGCTATTTTCGAGGCCCTTATTTTAATTACTACTAAAAAACTAATATGAATTTGGGATGTGAGAGCACTCGAAAATTTGAGTTCGAGTAGAGTTTTATTACCTGCTCAAGCTCGACTCGAAAAATTTAAGGAACCTGGAATATTTTTATCTTTTTCTCGAAAATTCCTACTCTAATAAATTTAAATTAATTTATGATATAATATCATAACAAATAGAGCCCTTAAATATTTCCTTTATTCTAATTAAAGAAAATTAAACATCTATATTAAATTTATTTGAAAATTCGAATTTGTGTTTGTATAACTATGTTCACAAAAAATTTTATCTTGAAATTATTGTTTTTTTTTTAAACTATTCTTGGCTTATACATCGCTCTATTACAGAAAGTCAAATTGAAATATTTATTGTACAAATATTTCTCTATACTAATCTAGCTAAAAAAAACTAGTTTTCAGTCAAACTCGTTTAGCAGGACAAATATTTACCCTCACATAACTTATATGAATATTGATTCGTAATTTACATAACGTCAAAGACTAGCAAAAATTGAATATGGAGAGGATATATTATTATTATTATTATTATTATTATTATTATTATTATTATTATTAGCAGCAGCACCGCGTCTTACTACCCGTTCGGTTTGATACACACTTAAACTAATGTGTAATGGTAGGGTGATTGTGAGATGAAATGGAGGACCTACAGTTTAACGTGGAATCCGAACCACGATGGAGGCCTGGAATTCCACACATTCACAAATTGTGATTAATATACGTCTTGTCAGAGGTGAAGGAAGGGTTTGTCAATCAGATAAATCTGTGCCAGGATCGAGGATTGAACCCCGAACCCCCAGCACATAAGTCCTACACCTTACCCCTAGACACCAGGTCACCTAGGATATATTAGCTACTAGCAATTTTTAGTGGCAAAGCCTTGTAATTGCCAAAGCCTGATAGATTTATTTTTAATTTTTACATAAGAGACGCTTAAAAAAGTTCAAAATAAGGTCAAAAACCTTAAAAAAAATCTTAGATAACTGTAAAGTACGACTGTTCAAAAAGTAACCATATGTATCTCCGTATAGGTTTTTTAAATGTCAAAATGCTTTATCTGCAGTTGTCACGATTGACAGACTAATACTATTAACACTGATAAAATAATTGAAATAATATCATTAAATTTATTAATTGATTTACAAAATATTATTTTTATAATTTTATATTTTTGTGCATCACGTTTAGTTTTCCAATGATGGGTAGGTAGTAATTCAAATCCAGATTAGTTGTAGTAGGGTATATTTGCTAGATTACTTCCCTCTCTTTATTCACGCAGTTGTAGGTACACTTCCTCATCTACTCATCCCTACTCATCACTCACTATTCATCACTTACTCATCACTAGTGCGGATTTGCCGGATGTTTGATAAGACATGACGTATGGATAAATGATATTATTATTATTATTATTATTATTATTTAGCACCGCGTCTTACTACCCGTTCGGGTTATACGCTTAAGTACTAATTACTCTAATGGATTAGGAATTGGGAAGGTTGAATAGAGGAAGTGAACCCGCATTTGCGTGGAGGGAGAGTGGAAAACCATTTAGGAAAAACCACCCCCAGTTCACCCGACTGAGATTCGAACCTCGATCTCCCCGTCCTCGGCAGCTGGGCTCAACACGACTAGCGCGTTAGCCAACTACGCCACCGAGGCGGGTATAAATGATATTAAAAATATTGTTTCCATTAAATTGTAACAGATAAAATAGTTATCTACCAACATCGTACTTTTAACTATACTTGTTTGGGATTTTTTTGGATTACCCCTGAAGTTGGTTAGTATTATGGTGGTAGTGTATGAAACACGAGTTAAAAGTGTGTTAACGCCGTGTGTTTGTCAGAAGAAACACAAGAGCAAGGTGAATGCGGTTGGAATGAGATACATAAGCAATGTATGTGGACAAACTCGTATGGATAGAGTCATTAATGAATGGGTGCTGAAGGAGTGTGGTTTGAAAGGGAATCCAATGGAACAATGTTAAAGAAGCTTCTTATGTTGGTGTGAGCATGTTGAGAGGATGAGTGTGGAACGAGTGACGAAGTAAATATATGAAGGTAGAGTGTGTTTTGATCATAAATAAGAGGTAGGCCATGTAAGACGTGGCTAAATGTAGTAGATGAATGTATGCAAAAGAGAAACCAACATTAAATTATTTCTAAGAATAAATTAACATGTATGAATGGGTGTATGGATGTTGTTGAAGCGAAGGGAGTATGCAAGGATAAGGAAGTGTGGAGAAAGTTTGTGAGGATGGATTGAGTACGGAGTTGTTTTTATAGCTATATGCACAGTTTATTACCTAACCCGTGAGGAAACGGCGTGATTAGTTATGTATATGTACTCATGCATGATGGCATCTACAGTTCTTCAATATCTGTCAAGGTTGTCCTGGAATTTAATGATAGATTTACCTCTTAATTCAAAAAGTTTCTCATATAATGCCATTATGTTCATGACGGATAGCTATCGACTGTTGTGTTCACTATGTTTCAGTTAAAATATATGTTTCTACTGGGCTAATATTTAATCTATTTTTGGGAAGAAAAATGTTTTACTATAAAAACTTTAAGAACACAGCCTTTATATCACGTTACTTTCATTCCGAATTCAATTGATTCAATAGCCCCCCCCCCCTTGAACCTCCCTCCACCACAAATACCCACCTCTTGACAGAATCCTCAGTCAGACTCTTCGTGTAACACCCCTGGCCGCGGTAAGGCATGTTGGCCACCCCCGACTGTGCCGGCTAATGATGGAACATAATTAGAAAGCGACAAGGCTAGACTGGGTGTGAAGTGTGCTAGGGGTAAAAACTTTCTCCCCCTCTCCCCAATCCCAGCCCCCCCCCTTCAACCCTCATTTTACTCCCCCCAGGGTAGCCGCTCCTCATCTTCCTGATGATCGATATGCTTGGGAGTCCGCTAGCTTTCCCGACGACGCGTAGATAAAACACGTAAGTACGCGCATACTTGTACTTCTATCTTTACTGGTGTTGAGTGTACGCAGGGGATAAAAATTCACATGTGATGTACTCAAAGGGAATATGTGTTATTATTGTAAGGTTTGTTGTTTTTTTTCAGCTGTGAAAAAGCTAAAAGCACCGCACGTTTGAAAGGGAAAACTCTTGACATTTTAATATTCTATATATCATTTTCACAGTTCTGAAGCTACAAAATTACATAATTAATTTTAAGCCAAGTTAAAATAAAAATGTTGTGAAAATGACAAATAAAATGACCGCATTTATATTTAAGGCTGAATCTTGTTCATTATCTTATTTACCTTAATCTCACATACAAGGCGTCTGGCGTAGAACATAGTTGTTTGAAAGAGTTCCATCCCGTTTTTACTTTTGATGTAAAATTTGTCCCATTTAATAAGCTCTTATATAAATTCCAGAACGTGAATATAAGGCTGCTCTGTAAACTGCCTCCCTTAGATAAAGAATAAATAGTATAATAAATTATAGTAAGTGAAATATAATTATTGTGAAAACTATTTCGTTACATTTCAAACATGTTTTTCAACATAGTCACATTTTTAGATTATAGTTTGGAGGGTAAATGTATCATTGTTGGCTTGTTTGCATATGTAGCCAAGGGTTTTGATATATTTTCAGCTTTTCTCCGTGCAAATAATAGCTAATTTCTTTGAAAATTACCCATCTCATCGTATGGTCTTAGCTTAATTAAAGTCGATTTAAAACATAGTATTAAATACAAATTTAACTTTATGGATTGTGGATTTCTTATTAGGATTGTAATTATCAGGATTGATACTCACCTGGCAAACAAAGTAGGCTAAGCCTATTAAAGTCAGGCAGGGAATTTGTTGTGAAAGGGAGAAGTTAAGTAGATTTTAAAATGCCACTGGAATTTTCAGAAATGTTTACGATAATAATTCTTGAGATGTGAAGTATTATCTATCGTAAATTATTATATTTAACTCCAGCTAATGTGATTTTACAAAGAGAAAACTATTATTGTGTGAATTTAATATAAAATGTTGAAAATAAGATTATTTATTTATGGCATTGAATATAAAATTCTGGCAAAATGCATGTGTTTTTTGTGTAAAACCTGGAAAATTCGTGGTATTTTAAAACTTATAAAGTTTATCAAATCTTAATTATATATTATTATTATATAATTTACTATAAATAAAATTGGTATGTTTGTAAATAATATACCAATACTGATAATGTTAGCTTTTCAAACGTTGATAAACGAATTTATAAAACTAACTGAACATTTGCTTATCCTTCGATCGGTAATCTCGCTTTGCTTGTTCGCTCTTTTACCAGTCAGTATTAAATACTTTGGAGCGAAAATTGTTTTTCCAAGCCTCTGGCACAATCGCACGAACTTTCTTTATTCACGGTTCAATAACAATCGTCCCACATCTGTTGCAGAGAATCTCTGTGTAAGCCGGCTTGTTTGGGTTTGGCGTCAGCTGATAGAAAGCACAGGATTGAAAATACAATACTTGAGAAGGGTGGGATAGCGGATTAGCATAATCTATTCTCTTTAGGCCACTGAGTACTTTGTTGAGGGCAGAGAAAAAAAACTGTACCAACTCCAAGCTGAAAGAATAGGAACTTCAGCCACACTTACACTATCTAAAGCAGAGGTAGATTATAAAGTATCCCTAATCTCACCTTTTTTTTTCCCTTCGGAAATTTATAAAAAAACAATCTTTAAAATACATTAATTTCTAATCACATTTTATTTGATACAAAAATCAGTGTAACATCATATTGGTACCAAAAAAAATACCGAAAATTATTGTGATGGTTGGAAATATTTTGTTTTCATCAATTATTAAATATTAAGTTTGATGTTTGACTGAGCAATCTTAAAATCACTTTTCACTTCAAGTCGACACCGCTGATTAATTATTATTATGATAGAGTTGAAAACTCGGTTTTTGCGCATGGTCGCAATGGTAACTGAGGGGGGAGGTTAGAGTGGAGAATTGTGGGGTGAATTTAAGGCTTGTGGACTTGAATATCAATTGTATATTCATACAAGCGTTTTACTTTTGGTTGGTCCCGTAGTTTATTAAATCTGTTAGGAAATATTTCCAATACTGCAAGAGAAAAAACCTTAATTTCTTTGGAAAAGTGATTGAAATAATAACAATCATTAGCTGGTTTTTAAAATGTTATTTCCTAATTGTTCCATGCCCCCTTTATTAAAAAATTCATGCTCTCCAGGTTATGAACCACTGGTCTAAATCTTCAGGCCCCCAATATGTTTGATTGATGGTGACAGGGAGCTCAAGGTTGTAATCCCATCTGGTTGGAGGTGATTTTCCCACATATATCTATGGTTGTTATTCTCTATGGTTGTAAAACATGGCCTCTTACCTTACATGACTAAAATAAATTTAGGGTGTTAAAAAAATAAAGAGGGGCTTGGCTGGTCCATAAAGGGACAAGGCTACTGGAGAGTGAATAATAATACATAATGATGAGTTAAATACCCTGTATACATCACAAGACTTTGTTAGGATAATACAATCTTGTAGATTACGGTGGGCAGGACATTCAGCGCGAATTGAAGAGTTTAGAACTTTGTTCGAGGCACTTACTGGCAAACCAGATGATGGGAAGACCTAGACGCAAATGGGAGGATAGCATTAGAATGGATCTGAAAGAGCTAGGGTGTAATGAGGTGGACTGGATATAACTAGCTCCTCCACTTCCCAATAGCGTTGCCTCATTTTATAATATCTTTAAACTATAGACCATAAACTGTAATATTTTAATTCCTGTGTTTTCGCAACTGCACTAGAAAATACCGTGAAATTCTCAATTCATTACTCTATTCCAGTTAGGTTTAATTTAGGTGTAATTTAATACTTTTAAATGTTTAGTTAATTTGTCACTAGATAAAATTTTATACATCACATCGGTGGATACGAGGACTAAACGTTGAGCTAATCTAGTTTAGCATGTCAGTATTTAGTAGGTTAGGGTTCGAATACCATCAGGGTGTATTGAGGTGTTTTTTCCTAGATGGTTTCCTACTTTACCTCCACGCAATTGTGGATACCTTCCTCATACCTACCCTTTTATGGTAATTGAATTCGGCTACCCTTAAAGGGTAATAAAATGTGTCAAAAAAAAACTTGAGTGTTCATGACATTCCTTTAATTTCTTCGGGTTTTTTAAGTGTTCTTGTAAGTTTTGATATCACTTCCTTGCTTCCTAATATCTTAAGATGTTTTAATAAATTTGTTTTTCATCGTAAATTTAATACTTTCTCTTTTCCAACTAAGAATCAAAGCTACTGGAACCACTTTGTAGCTAATGTATTTATTCAAGTGAAGTCTTCTTTTAAGCATATAATGAAATAAAAAAATATATTTTAAATAGTTAGGTTTTCCTTAAAAAAAAATTTCTTTTAGTTTTCCTTTTGAATGTTTGTTTGTTTTGCTGTTTTGACCAAGTTCAAAGAACTCTTTTCAACCTTTAGTTTCATCGTATAGAATGATAATTATATATCTTGTATAAAACGCAAGCTTCTTTTTAGTTGCTTTTCACAAAGAGGTTTTTTTTCATCAAAGTATGCTTTAAATTCGCAATAGGAACAAATGTTTTATACACAAACATAATCATGAATTTGTGATAGATGGAGAGGCTATTTGTGGTTTGTGGCTTGGGCGAGCAGAGCTTGATTGTATTATGCTCGTATAGTTCTAAAATTTAGTTCATTATCTAACTCTCCCTTAAAAAAAGTTAAAACACCAATATTCATTAATTACTTCATTTCTGAGCATAACTTTTTTTTCTTACTACACATTGGACCTTCCATTTATTTACACTAATGGGTTAGGAATGAAGAAGGTTAAATTTAGAGGAAATACACCTGCATTTACGTAGAGTAAGACTATACAAAGTTTTAGGATAAAACAACTTCAGCGCATCCTGCCTGGATTTGAATCCCGATCTCCCTGTATTCGTCAATACAGTCTATTGCAGGTGTTACGCCTTAGACCATGTGACCACCGAAGTGGGTCCTTTATTCTTTAGATCAGGTGGTGACTGGGGTCGATCATAAATATTATAAGAAAATATAATAAGGAGTAAATAAGATAATTATAGCCTAGAATAAATCAACTTTAATTAGCATGGGACCTACTGGAGTGGCCCAATGGTATAAAGCGTCACTCTCATATTAGACTGGCCTGCTCATGACGGGGAGATCGGGGTTCGAATCCCTTTCGGGTCTACTGAGGGAGTTTTTTCTTAAGTGATTTCCCACTCTCCTTCTACGCAAATGCGGGTAGATTACCTCTAAAATGCCTCCTTCCTAATCTCTACCCTATTATATTCATCATCACATATGCGTGTAGCCTGAACAGGTAGTAAGACACGGTGTTAAAATTGCCTGGAAAGAGTATTTGAAAACCACAACATAAAATAGCTTTTATAAATTCAAACACGGATATCCCTGTTAAAGGTGATAAAGGGCTATCTGAATCCAACGCCTTAGACGGTGCAATCAGCAACTATGAGATAAAATATTATTTGAAAAAGAATTCAAAGTGTGGGAAATTTATAATTATATCATAATAAAATGTAAGTTGACGTACGCTACCATTATTTTTTTTCAAATTAATTTCTATGCTTATAACTATTTTTGATGGGGGTGGATTAAAATGTTTGAATCTTCTTGTTCTATAGTTATTTTTACATTCATTGTGATTCCTCGGAGCCCATGATGCTAGACGCAATCATTTAAAAAAAATGCCTTTGACGTAATAATCATATAGCGTGGTGACACATTCTTGACATGACATAAATAAAGGTAGATAAAGTTGTAAAAGGTTTTTTCTCACTATTATTAAATTTATTAATATCAACAGTAGGCACAAGGCCTAAGGAGTCGTTATAGTATGGTGTGTTTTGCTGTCAACGGTGAGTTAATTATAATTTACTAAATGGTCCACCACCTCCCTCATTCCTCACAAATGTGGATGCATGTGATTGAATTCTTTCTTCGTCATCCGTATCTTAAATTTTGTTGGACATGACGGCTGGTAAGACAAGAAATATTCAAATTAGTTAACAATTGGTATACTCTTTCTCTATTTCTACTTTAGTGTAACCATTCAAATCATTAATATATATATATATATCTTAGCGATATATATATACATATATATCTTAGCGATATATATATACATATATATCTTTAATCTTAACGATATGAATTATTACATATCATGTATATATATATATATATATACATGAACCATTTATTTCAATCTTTGCTACGTTCGTATAACCAACCATCTTGGAGAATTTGAGATTGGTAAATAAGCCTTCAAAAATGCTACATTTCCTTATTTATAACATCTTTTATTTTTAAACATGTTTTTCTGTTTGGCTACCCAAAACTGTTCTATAAATAATTAATCATCATATTTTATAAGCACTCTATTCAAAGTAAGTAGATAATTTTACTCGATAGTAAAAAAAAATATCGTAATACTGTGGATGTTTAAATCTTTGTAAATAACGAGCACCATTAATGAGCTTATTATTTTGAATGAAATCTTGGTTTCCAATTACCAGTAATTAATAAGATTATTACTAGGTATAAAAATAAAAATTCTAAGGAAGAGATATCAGTAAACGAAGTAAGCCCTATAGAACCAATATTGATTATGTTTTTGAGTTTATATTATACTTGAGTTATTTGATTATAATGTAAGTGTACGGTGTAGAAATATAAATGTTTCGGGAAAATTGCTTCTATCGTTACTTTTAGTTTAACATCAAGGTTACTAATGGCTTCAGCCCATTTTTATGGTCGAATGGTCTAAGATGTCACTCTCGCAATCGACTAGACTGCTGATTACTAGGTGCTCGGGGTTAGAATCCCAGTTGAGTAAAGTTGATTTGTCTAAATGGTTTTACACTTTTTGTTTTTTTAGCACTGCATGTTACTACTCGTTTGGACTATATGCTTATGTAATAATTACGCTAATGGTTTTTAGGGATTATGGAGGTTAAATTTATAAAATGGTATACCCACATTTATATGGAGAGAGAGAGTGGAAAACCATTATTGAAAAAAAAAACCCACCCTCAATATACCCAACCCAGATCGGAACCTTGATCTCACCGGCAGTCTAGTCTACTGTGATAGTAGCATGTAAGACCATGCTGCCACCTAAGCGCGATTTTTCACTCTTCTTCCACGCAAATGCCGGTACACTTCCTCTAAGTTCTAACTTCTTCGTCCCTAACATATTAGTGTAATTAGTAAATATGTGTACAGCCTGAACGGGTAGTATGACGTGGAGCCAAATATTAATAGTATATCTATGGCTTTAGCAAAGAGTTTTTGGTGTGTAAAGGGTAATTTCAGAGAAAGTGCACCTTCATTATCGGGGAGAGGTGATGGGCTACTACATTGTTTGGATGTATCAGTCCCACCATTAAACGTATTGATCATTCCTCTTGAATGTGTATATGTGAGATAGGAGTCCCAGTTTAAATTCCCACCAAGGGTGAAAAATTGATTATATTTATTACCGTACCTAAGTATAGTATCTGCTCACGCAAAACTCACTAAAGTCCTTTTATAAGGGTTTAAATCTGTACAGGTTGGACTTAATGAGTTCTTGCCTCAATGGCGACGATAGTTTATGTTCTTGACGAGGATAGAGTAACTGAGAAAGGGTGAGGGTGAAAATTTGAAACCGGAGTTGAAGTCTCATGACTTGGGGCGACTTGAAACTTCCAGACCAAATATGGAGCGGAACAGGCAAGGCAACTACAGTAGGAGGTTGAGTCACGGCAGACATTTTGTTTTTTGTCATATCTTAAATATGAATGAATGTGATGTTGAGCGAGTTTTTTTGTTTTAAATATCTTATAGCTATGTACTTTAATATTTAAGTAATACAATATCACTTTTAAAACAAGAACTGGACAATTTAAATATCTAATTGGGGAAGGGTGTATCTGAGATGAAATGCACTTGCATTCGTGTGGAAAGAGGTTGGGAAAATTATATGTGGAATCCCCCACACTGAAACCTGTTAGAAGCTTTTTGAAACACGTGACCAAGTGAAATTATGAGCTTTGTGGCTTAGATCTCTCGGGCAATGATATAAATAAAATAAATATAATACTCTTAAATGGAATATTGCCACATTACGAAAGGTTATTCTTTCCTACGATCTAGTTAATAAAGAAGATTAAACTCCATACCTGAGTGGGTCATATTTTTGTCGATCATATTGTAGACATTTAACATAGTTATATTCATAAATTATTTATATACATACGTATATTTAAATATTTACATATACAATTAGATATTAACATATGTAATAACTTATAAGATATTAATATATACATCGGTTAACTTAGTTTAAATAATACAGTGTTAATACCAATTCAATATATGCCTATTTTGAAACAATGAATAAAGCTGGATTAGTGTTTTATTGATCATCTCTCATTAGTATTAATGTAATCCGTATCGGTGGATACGCAGAATTAACGTCATTCTCATCTAGTCTGGTTTGTCAATGATGGGGATATCAGAATTTGAATTTTGGCTAGGTATTCTGATCTTCTTTCCTAAATAGTTTTCCAATCTTCATCCGCAAAAATACAGGTGCATTTACTATAAATTTCACCTTCACAATACCTACCTGATTACTACAGTAAAGTGCTGATGGCATGATACAAAAAAATAAAGAAATATTGTCCATTTATAGTACGAATATGTTTCTAATGTTAATCTCTCAAGTTTAACTTTCAATAGTTTGATGCGTCAGACTCACAATTTACTAGACTTCCTATGACAGAAAAATTGGGGTTCGAATCCCGGTCGGGTGTACTGAGGGCGGTTTTTACTAAATTATTTTTTGCTCTCCCTCCATTCAAATGCGGGTACATTTCCTCTAAACTCAAATTTCCTCATCCATAGCTCATTGGTGTAACTAATATACTTAAAACCTGAACAGATAGAAAGAAGCGGTGCTATAAAAAAATTCAATAAGTACAGACTTTTTTTTTTGTTCTTTTTAGAACCGCGTCTTAGTAAACGTTCAGTTTATAAGCTTGTTTACTGATTACGCTAATGGTTTTAGGTATTATAAAAGTTATATTTATAAGAAGTGTGCCCTCATTTGCTTGAAGGAAGAGTGTAAAACCATTTTGGAGAAAAATACACCAGCAGTACATCCGACTGTGATTCCAACCTCTATCTCCCCGTCATTGGCAGTCTAGTCTACTGCGAGAGAAGCGCCTTATACCATGCGGCCACCGAAGTGGGTGACTTTAGTTGAATGGATAAACCTGGTTCTTCACAAGACTATACCCGTGATAAGTCAAGCACGTATTAATATCTGTGTGTAGCGTTGTAGCTACACGTTTATACAGGGTGAGGCAGAAACAATTAAGACAATTATTAACTTGAAAATTAACACTTTAATTGAAAAGTAGATATTCACTAGCTAGATAAAAGCAAATTACAAATTACTCTTTTTCACTTTCTGAAGATGATGTAACTCAGGTGAGTTAGTCGCGTGGCAATGCACATGTCATAGTAGTAAGCACTTTCTGTGATATAGGACCGTTAATGATGGATGACCCTCAGAACGTATTCACATTTATAGATGGACTGGTGGATTGTTTACTACAAATTGTGGTATGCTCTGTTGCTGTACTTCAAATTTTCGAGGTGTATAGTGCCGCGCGCCTAATTCCTATGCAACCTGTTGTACACGCATGCTTGAACTGCTTTGCTCTCCCGACTCTGTACGCCGAAACTTTGAACATAATTTAATGGTATTAGCATAATTTTCTGGGTGTAAGTGTGCAAGGATTTTGTATGGTTTCTGGTTCAAACAAGCTATATGTGTAGTTTGGACTATTGAGTTTCCGAACACTCTGTATAGTATGTTAGCCCATTATGCCTCCCAATGTAGTTAACTAATGAACGTTCAGGACGAAAGGCACCGAACCAACAAACAGGCAAACACCTTTTGGTATGTACATAGTTTTGTCTCTAACGTGTTCTTTGAAGGATCTTGTACACCTTGCTCCCTCCTTATTGGCTGATGCTGTCGTTAGGTAATTAGGTGAACAGTTGTTTTGCACGTTATGTGGTTAGAAGAGCGTTCTCTAACCAACGTGTTGAGAAAGGTTACTCCTTTCCCATTCAGCAGATAGGATTCTGATAGGAGGGCTCATAATATCATACAGAAAAAAATACTAAAAATACTCAATTTTTATATTAAAGTAAATTGATAAAAATAAATAAAAAAAACTTTTTAAGTGAAAATTGAATTAATAAATACCCTACAGGGAAAGAGGGAAAAGGGAGAATGAATCCAATGCGCCAAGGTGAAATAATATTCTTCTTATCTTTTGTTTTCAATAGTAGAAGTACACACACACACACATATATATATAAACACAGAATTATCGCTTTTAACAAACAAAAAAGAGGAAAGACACTTTACACAAACATTTAACTGCTCTATTTCAAAATTCCTATTTTAAGATATTCATGCGCAAAGTCAGATTATCATCAGCTGTCACTTTTGATAAATGGTTTAAATACCTATTGAACTAGCACCGGTGGTGAAAATTTAGCAATTTTGACCTCAATTATTTGTATGGTAGAATTATTTTAGGAAGGATTGTATCTGACAGCTAAACAAGTTCTTAAAATTAGTTAAATATCTTCATACGTCAAATCACGTGCTCTTCTGCTGTCACATATATAAGCACACATACACACACATTCATGCACACATACATACAGACATACATACATACATATCATACATACATACATACATACATACATACATACATACATACATACATACATACATACACACATACATACATACACACATACATTCATACACACATACATTCATACACACATACATTCATACACACATACATACATACATTCATACACACATACATACATACATACAGTTATGAAATAACACTAATAGTATAGTAAATTTGATTAATTTTGACCACAAAAAATAAATTTCTATTTTTAAAAGATAACTTCCTACCGGATGCCTACAACGGGAATCTCTTTGCGTAAGCGCTTGACCCTTGACACACGTTTCATTTTAAAATCCATAAATCGTGATTTTATAGAACAATGCAGGTAAGGTTTTTATCCAAACTAAAAGATAGGAGTGATTCCTTGAGGAGCTAAGATAATAGATATACATACAGTACAATAATAGTGTGCTTTGAGAAAAATAGTTTTTACTCAGTACAACGTTTGCTGAGTAAGAGATTTTTCCGCCTTGGGGAAGAAACCCTCGAAAAGCTTGGCCAAAGTAAAGATGGGGCTGGGGAATGTATTTTAGACTTTGGGGAAGAGGGTGAGGTGCACTGGGAAGGGGAGAAAAACAGACATTCTTGAATAGGGTAGAGTTGAATACGGCAAGAGAAGGTAGGATGCCGCATTGGTTTTTGGGAGACAAAAGGTTTCTCTAGTTGTTCGCAGCAGCCTGGTGATCGTAGGCAAGGATTATAGAACTATTTCGAGGTTAGAGTCTACAGTAAATGACTCCACAGTGTAAATTGATCACTTGGGTTATACAGGATGTATATTAATTGGTGTAAAATATTTTAGGAATGTTTTCCCATCGTCCAAACATTAATAAATTATCATATAAATATTGGTATAAAAAGAATAGTTAGTTTATAATTGTTAAAGGTTTTCCTCAAAGATGGATTGGTGGTTGGGGGATCAATTGAATGGTCCGCTTACCACCAGATTTGAACCCGATGGATTTTTTTAAATCTTTGAGGATATTTAAAGTCCATTGTTTATGCAACTCCTGTGCCTGATGTGACGTTTAAAGAAAGCGCATTGTAAATGGATGTGGGAATATACTTAAGGCGATTGGCCCTTTTTATTTGGCGTGGAAATGCAGAGCCGTGGGAACAAACGGTTATCTTCAAGAATTTTTCGTTTTTTGCAATTTTCTTTTCGGAAACGGTTTGTTCAAGGATAGAAGCATGTTGATTAAGTTCTACTTTTTATATACACAACGCCTAGATAATTTTAACAGTGATAAAATATCAATAAAATTGACGTTTTTCAATAGGAAACTGCCAGCTTCATAACAAAAAATAAGAAAATGTAACGATTAATAAACATCGATATATTATCTCAGAAGGGTTGTTGAAAATATTAACATAAAAATTTCCCTCATTATCGAGAAAACTGATATTTCCAAACGTATGATTTTTCAGCAATACCTGTCTGGTAGCTAGCGCCATCTACGGTTTCCGTGATCCATCTGTTCTTGTTGGCGCGGAAGGATACTTTGGTCAGTTGTGAAGCCACGCCACGCCCTACACCCTTCCACCCACCATTCCACGAAATAGATTTTAGACTTGCACTTGACAGGGTCAAGGACCTTAACACCCCAGGTGTAATTAACATAGTATGACAAAGCCTGGAACACAGGTTTAGAAGGTTTAGCAAAGCAGGACAGCATTTTGAACAATTTTTGTAACAAAATGTTCCGCCTTGTGTTTTTGTTTATTTTCGTTAAACTTTGTATTTTCTGATTGCACAGCTTCTT
Organism: Timema genevievae; assembly: GCA_902155825.1. NCBI lineage: Eukaryota > Metazoa > Arthropoda > Insecta > Phasmatodea > Timematidae > Timema > Timema genevievae. Next base: position 24,151 of record CABFWO010002000.1, on the reverse strand, counting down.
TTATTGGATTACTTATTAATTGAACAATAACATTCCTCCTAGTTCAAAAACTGAACGTCCCTGCACCTATGCTTTTATGAACTTTTTTAGTGTTTGGTCATTGGGTATATGTTCCTTGAATATTTTACACTAAATATTATAAACCTTGTATACACTCGTACCCTGATTGCATGTGCTCCTAAAATGGTTAAAAATAAATTTCCTTCTTTTGAAGATCAAATGCTATGTTGATTACTTTGAGTCCTCTCACGAATGTGCATGAAGCAACTTGTCCACTAATCTCTATACCTAGAAGAACTTTCAGGACTGTAGCATGTGTAAAGGCAGTTGTTAGACCAACAAATGAGCATCAATGGGAACGAGTGCTTTTGTTACAAGTGTTTTCGAAATTTCGACCTTTCATAGGATGCTTCTAATGGCGAGACTCCATGGTATCTTGAATGGAAAGCATTGTCTGTTGTAACTTCGAGTATCTAATACTGATTTTTAGATGAAACCGAGTTTGAGTATTTTCACCATTATTTCGAGTTTTTAGTACTCTCCCCTCGTTTCCTCCCCCCCCCCAGCCCCTCCACTTTCACTGTTACTTTCTCTTCAATTATTACACAGGGAATGTAAACAGCGGTATGTACATGCTTGTATAAATTACATCTTATAATATTTCACGGTTGTGTGTGCTGGAACAATGTCACCTACAGTTAGAAATCCCGGCTTTGATTTTCATGTCCAAATTGTCATTTTAAACTTTACTACAGTGATTTATTTTAAATATTATGACTGTAATAAAAGTATTTTGAACTCTAGTGTTATCAAATAGTATACGTAATAATAATAGGACAGAAAATGTAATTTTCATTGGAAATTGATTCAAAAAATAATAGAAAACCATATAGTTTGGATTAAAAAAATATTATTTTGCTTTCTAAAGTTAAACACCGGCATCTTGTTCAATAAAGTTTAAGCATTCCTTTATAATCATTTTTATTTTATCTCTATTGTATAATGTTTTGTTGAAATAAATTTTTCAAATCTGTCGAATAGAAGCGGTTAAGGCGATTGGCCCTTTTCATTTGGCGTCGAAATGCAAAGCAATGAGAACAAATGGTTATCTTCAAGAATTTTTATTGTTTTGCAATTTTATTTTCAGAAACCGTTTTTTCAAGAATAGAAGCATGTTGATTAAGTTATACTGTCTATATAGACGCCTCCTCTATAGTTTTAACTGTGATCAAATATCGATGAAACTGATATTATTCAATAGAAAACTGCTGGCTACATAACAAAAAATAAGTAAATGTAACACCTAATAAACATTGATACATTATCTTAGCAGGGGTGTTGAAAATATTAACATAAAAGTTTCACTCGTTCTCGAGAAAACTGATATTTCCAAATGTATGATTTTTCCACAAGAACTGTCCGGTAGCTAGCGCCATCTACAGTTTCCGTGATTCATCTGTTCTTGTTGGCGCGGAAGGCTATCTTGATCAGTTGTGAAGCCACGCTACGCCTTTCACCCTCCCACCCACCATCCCACAAAATAGTTTTTTAGACTTGCACTCGACAGGGCCAACCAAGAGCCTTAAGCAAAGGCTTAACTTACTGATATATTATTTATCAACGTAGATTCTGTATAAAAGAAAGCGTCAGCTAAATGTTATAATGTAAGAGCAAAAGGGGTAACTTCCAATACTTCTAGAAATAATTAAGTTTTTTTCAGTTATGATAAAGGAAAATATTATACAGACGTGTTCGTCGAAGCAAAAGATAGTAAAAAGAAAACTCAAATTCTCTGTTTTATTTAATGTATACAGTTTTATTTTCAAAGAAAATTTTAATATAGATAATAACTTTCTTATTTAAACAAACTGAACTATTAGTTATAATTCAACGACATTTTATAAATATTTTAATACACCAACGTACTTTGACCCTTTAAAATCCGTTTCAATTTATTTTTATATTATCAGATGAAATATAAAACTGAAGCTTATCTCTGGAAAAAAGGTGGCTGTTAATTAAGTTAGTGAGATGAATACTAAAATTCTGGAAGAAAGAACAATTTAAAAATACGTTGCATTCAAAATTAAATTTATTCATCTATTATAATATTAGTATTATTTTATATCTTATTATTTTATCCATTAAGGTGACAGTCACAGATGATTTGACTCATGAATATATGAAAGTAGTTTTTATTAACTTTAATAACTGTCTTTTAAAATACGAATTGTATCCAATTATTAATTAATAACTCAAAAATAGCTCTGATGAGTGAATGGGACAAATATTAATTGAAAATTCCTTGTATTCAGAAACTACCCTAATATAAAAAATAAGTTAGCAACATATTTGGGACTTTTTTTTTGTTATGTGGATTTTTATGTTATTCGCTTGTAGTACGATCTTACAGATATAAATTGTTTTTCCATATTCAATTTACTAAAAAAGTTATTTATTTTGAAATGAAAACCTAATTTTTGGGCATCTCGTACCCACAGCTGTTTCGCCCACTCCCTTCAAAAAGGCTTTGTTTTAAAATCTCATCAGTGTTTGAAACAAGAGAATACCTGCTTTTCAATATCGCATACATAAATGGTATATACCTGGAAACGACAAGTATTGTGCTGTTCTTTCATCCCAACCACAATTCAATATTATATCCCAGTTGAATTGTTTATACCAAACTGAAGTAAACTTCAAAATCTCGATCCACTTCGAATAGTCATTCATTTCAATTCCCAGTAAAAAAAGTCCTCCGTGGAATAAGTTACCAGTGAAATAATTGGAGAGTTTGGCAGAAGTTCGTCAACCGCCGGATTGAAGTTACGCTGAATGTTAATTAAGATAGTGCCAGACGTTGGTAGAGTGGTTTATTTGAACTTTTATTTGAACTATAAATAAAGCTTGTAACACGAATTTACACATGAGTGAACAATACATCCAATAATTAAAATATATACAAAAAATAGTTTTAAAACTTTATTTACCTTGGTAATCTAAATGATTAAATATTTTTAAAAATCTATTTTTAAACCACCTATTATGTACATTTATTTTAGATTGTTATTTAGCATAGTGTTTTAATATACTTAAGATAATTAGCGTGCACATTCTAATCCCACTTCAGTGGTCACATGGTCTAACGCGTGACTCTCTCAGTAGAGTAGACTTCCGATGACGGTGAGATAGAAGTTCTAATCTCAGTCAGGTGTACCGAGGTTTTTTCCCAAAAATTATTTTCTACTCTCCCTCTACACAAATGTGGGTACAATCCCTCTAAATAGAACATTCATAAACCCTTAAACCATTAGCATAATTAGTACATAGGTGTATAAACTGAACGGGTATTAAGAAGCGGTACTAAAAATTAATCAAAACTAATTGATGTGATCAAAACTATACCAATTGATTGGCTCGCGGATAAAGCCACCAATCTTGTCTTTAGCTGTTTTATCCTAAAGGTAAGGATTTTAACCTCGATCATCTGTACTATCCACTTAAATGCGTCCCAATCCTACTAGAACAGCTATAAATAGTGTGTTTGGACCAGATTTTTAGTAAGATATGAAGTTAAGAAAATAATAAACGAATAAAGGTAAAAGAAAAATCATGATTACAGGCTCAATATAAGGAAAAATTATTTACCATGTGAAAATAGAATAATTTCACACTAACGAAGACGTTATACTATTCTTTATACACCCAATATCATTTCTAAGAGAACTGCAGGTCTTATGGAGAAAAGCTTTATCTTCTCTATCAGTTAACTGTTGCCAAATCTCCTCTCTCTATGATATAAAGTGTAAAAATAAATTAATGCGTTATCTCTCTAGTTTTGAACATTTGGCTTAGTGTTACCATAATAAACGTTTGATTTAGTGTATGCTTAGTTTTTATTAAAATAATAAAATAGGTAAGTTTTTAATAATAAACTTTGATTTTACTGAACAGTAAGATATTAAATATCTTTAAAACAAAGCTTTCAACGACATTACTTACTTACGCTGTGGCACTAGGAACTTAAAGGTTCATTGCTTCACAAAAGCATGCCACTTATCCCCATCTTGAGTAATTCTATCCAGTCCACCTCATTACACCCTATCTCTTTCAGGTCCATTCTAATGTTATCCTCCCATCTGCGTCTAGGTCTTCCCAATGGTCTCTTCCCATTTGGTGTGCTAGTAAATACCCTGAACAAGGCTCTAAATGTTCTTCCCGTCGTAATCTGTGAGATTTGATTATCCCAACGATGTTTTGTGAAGAGTACAGGGTATGTAACTCATCATTATATAACCTCATCATCTACCCAATATCTCAATCCCTCTGTGGGCTAAATATCTTCCTAAGCAACATGTTTTCGAGAACCATCAATTTATTTTAATCACGTAAGGTAAGAGACCACGTCTTAAAATAACAACAATTTAATGACATTTCTCACTTACTTTTCTCCTCAACGAATAAATTACTTCATAGAACCCTTTTACTCTTTTTCTCGACATCATATTTATATACCAGACCATCAACATTAGTAGTCAAAGATTTCATTAGCATGTTAAAACCGGCTGGAGTACACTTTCATTAGCAAGTCATTTTTTTCATATTATTTTTTTTACTCATGAATTTCCTAGTTTCCCACAGTCAATTTATACTTTATGTTTCAAATTAATTTCTCTGCTCTTCAAAGTGTCATGGCCAAACTCATCCAGTGAAGGTGTGAATATTTTACCTTTCAAATTTTTATTACAATGTCTTGTGTACCAGATAATATACATAGGATAGGTACCAAAGCCGGACCCATGCTATCTTAATAGTGGGGAAAAGTAATATTTTTTGGGGCGCCTTTGATTCTACCCAACACAATCTATTTTTTTAAAACTTTTTTAATTTAACAAGGAATGAATTGATAGTGAATTTATATAAATAATGGAGTATTAAACCTTTAAAAAATACATATACATTAGAGTCTCATTAATCCGATAATCTGGTTAATCCGAACCAAAGTGAAAAAAATATTTAATTTTAAAACAAAATTTATTGTAATAGAAACCAAGTATAGAAAATAAACTATATATAAATTCACTCAGTTTGCTTTGCTTTAAAAAATTATGAAACTAGCATATGGTAGGGTATTTACAACAGTTATTTATTTATTTGGCCTGTTCATAAAATCAGTAAGTCTCTTTTGTCATAATGGAGTGAACCTGTTTGCTGACGCAATATTCCACCACCGCCTCATGAACATCAGCTGGTGAATAACACGCACGTTAACACACCCATTAGACCTTATAGTGAATTTTTAATTTACACTATAGGAAATATTTCGGTTAATCCGAAAATCTTGTAAACCAAATAGGTCTTGGTCCCAATTAGTTCGGATTAACGCGACTCTACTGTATTAAACAGAAAATGTTTTGTAATTTAGTGAACCGTAAGCCCTTAAAGAAATTAAACTTGTTAAAAGTATAGCAATTGACTTAATGTTGAAACAATGAGTTACAACAATGATGGAATTAAATTTAAATGTTTTTAAAAAGTATGACTAAGTGAATGTATGTTGTTGAAACGAAGGGAGTAGGGAAGTTTGGAGAAAGTTAGTGAGGATGGATTAAGTACGGAGTTTATATGACCAGTTTTTTGCCTGTCCGGTAAATGAATGGCGTGATAAGGTATGTATATATTTGTATCCATACATAAATTTAGAGATTTTCT
>CABFWO010002000.1:0-18415 GCA_902155825.1 Timema genevievae | reverse complement strand
AAAAAAAAAAGTGTTTGTTGCAGCCAACCTACAACCTAAAGTCTAGATAACTTTTTTGCGAAAACAATGCATCTAAATAGTAATCTTTTATTTTTTCTATTTATTTTTAACTGAATCTCTTCTTAAGTTTTGTTTATAGAGCTAGAGAAATAAGTGTTTCTGTCCACCGCACTGACTTTCTCCCACTTTTATCTTAAAATATACATCTACTAAAAAACTCTAAGGATTTATAAAACCAGACAATAGGTATATACATTGTTGTAAAAACACTACTTCAAATTAATAGATGAAATAATATACACTGTTATTTACTCTATGCCAATAGTAACTAAATGACAGGAACAGTGTTACAGAAAACTTGGAGAAAAGAGAAATATCTTTGATCACCAAAGAGCGTAAGATGATAATTTATTTTCAAAGACCTGAATAAAAACTTATATAATAGTCTATATTTGATTATAGCTCATAAACCATGGTTTTATAAAAATATATTTAAAATAAAAGATTTCTATCTTTAATAGTATATAGTACAACTTTACAATAATAAGTTATATCATATCACAAATAACCGTGGAGAAATGATGAAAAATCGAAAATTTCTCTCATGTAAAGTACTCTAAAAGTAATTTTCATGAGAAAATGAGAATTGCCATCTTGTTTATAGTGATAATCAGTGTCGAGATATAGAATTTAATCAAAATCAATATAGATAAATTTTTCGGGAATAGATTTTTTCTCTTTATTCCCCTTAAATTTAGGATTATATATCTAATTCCAAAATCCCCTCGAAGGGACCTTACGAAAACCCCAAATACCTAGTTTTATTCCAATCGGTAAAATAGTTTAAGCTTCAGCCCGAGGTACAGATGGCATTGCGAAAAACCACTTCTTTTTGTTTTGTTTCAGGGGGTCATGAAATGTCGACATTTATAAAAATCTCGAGTTCAATTTTTTTTTTTTTTGACATTCACAATAATTTCTCTTCAAAATGTTGAGAAAAAGTAAAAATATGCTATTTTAAATCTTATAATTATTATCTTTCAAGTAAGAGTCAGACACTCTAACATATATTTTACACGTACTGTACTTGTTTTCCTCCTACCTCTACTTTGACCCTAAGGAATGATCTAGCATTATGAGAAGCTATCTTCATATTAGTAATACAGTATAAGAGTTTCTAAGCCGACCCATCTAAACATCTCTGGGATCTTTAAAAGGTATGGTATTTTGTTTTTTTATGTTTTTACTTGTGTGTAACCTGTTAGCAATGGTTGGTTTGTCTATAAAAAAAAACTTCTACTGACTAGGCTGCGGTTATCTCCTGAAATTACTACAGGATTTCTACATTACTTAAATCTTTAAAATTACAGTTTCCCTGTTTTTCCACATTACAGGATGGTTCTACTCTTTGATTTTTCCTCGCTCTTCTTTTTGTTTCCCTTTTATTATATTCTCTTTTATGTACACACAAACATATCTCTATCCAACTGAAGGTTTAAAACTCTACCATCGTGTTTGTGATATAAGTTTTATTTTTTTCTATTTTTAGATTTAAGATAAATAGAATTTGATGGCATGAGGGGATAGAAAAATAAGAAATTAAATGGATAACGTTTTGTTTCAAATAAAAAATAAAACGTTATTTTTTAGAGAATAGATCTGCCTAATTAGTGGCACAATGGATAATTATGAATTCAGAAAAAGATTCTCTCTTCTTAATTACAAGAAAATTATGTTTTACAATATGAGGTTAAATTATGTTAATATATTATCCTTCCAAGTACATTTATCAGAATATGTTGTAATCATCATCATTCTATGTTTCCACCTCTGAGGGTCGTCTGGCACATCCTCTTCCATTCCTGTCCATCTTTTCAAACTTCTCCCTCAGACACACGTCTCCAATCCTCTCCTTTAGCTTCCATATTCTTCTGCGCTTGGTTCATCCATCTTGTTCTTGGTCTTCCCATAGGTCTTCTACCCTTATCTTTGTTCTGTAAGGCTTTCTTAGGCATTCTCTCCTTCTCCATTCTTATAACAACAGTAATCATTTTCTCTTCAGTGTCTCTTCTAATGATGTAACTTTTAAACCATCCCTAATTATTTCATTCCTTATGTAGCGGTGACGTAGCGATCCCTTCCCACCCCTTTCTATCAGCGCGCAGCTGTCTGGAGCAGCTCTAGTGTATAGTTGCTAAACCAGCCGCTAGAGCTGCGACGCGTGGAGGTGGAAGGGGACTCGCCATGCACCATGACACTCATTATGTGGATCGCTTGCAATGTGCATGTAATCGACCAGATCAAGGAAGGAGAATAGTTTTGAATGTATATCAATAACTCTGTTCTGGCAATAAACCGTAATTCAAAGTGCAATATGTGTGTTTCAATCAGTCGGACGCAAGGCTGGGTTTTGCTTAGCAACAGATTAAAAATTAAAGAGGAAACTTACAGACTCATGGAGTTAAGAGTGAGGGAGTTTCATTAGTAAAGGAGTTTCGATTATCCTGTCTCTTCTTGCTACATTCTCAATATCTCTCAGGAACTTCTTCATCTCTACTGCCTGAAATCTAATTAAATCTCTCTTCGTCCATGTCTAGGTTTAAGAGCCGTATGTCATTATTGGATGATAATATGCCTTATATAACAAAGTTTTGGCCTCATTTCCTATATGCCATCACCAGATTATATCCTTAACTACATGGTAGAGATTGTTCCCTTTTTTCCATATCCTCTGTCCTATTTCCTCCTGGATCTTACCGTTTGTAGTAATCTTACTTCCTAGATAGCAGAAATCTTCCACCTTTTCGAGTTCCTTTTCTTTGATTGTTACATTCTTTGCTGGGTTTGTGTTTCTAGCCACCTTCATCATCTTGCGCTTTTCCACGTTCATGTCCAATACATATCATTCCATTGCTTCTGCCCATTTAGCTACTTCTCTCTCAAAGTTCTCTTCCGACTCCTCCCCAGGTCATGACATCGTCCGCGTATACCACCACCTTCAGTTCCCTCGGGTTTATGTGACCCTGGACTTGGGCTATAATTTCATCCATTACAATATTAAATAGGATTGGTGATAAAACGCTTCCCTGTCCCACTCTCCTTTCTCTTTGGAACCAATCAGAGTGTGTATCTTCTATTCTTACACAATTTTTCTGTATATGTTATTTTCTGTACAAAAAACTATCTCAAGCATCTTGGTGATAATTCTTCTACCAGTGTTTGGATACGTTTATATTGACCACCGATCGCCATATTTTCATCTATCAAAAAGCTTGTCTTATACCTTTCAAAAAGATCATTCTGTTAAAAAGAATCGCGTATCTTTTTCTCTAGAGCAATGGAAGGAAAAGAATAACCAAACAAAACAATGAGAGTGGTATTTTCCTTGTTTTTATTACTATTGCTCTCTTTTTATCTTTATCTGTGAACTTTTATCTTTTGCTGTGTACAGTAGCTATCTATCACTCTTCCTTTATATTTTCTTTCTATACCACTTTGGCATTATATTTTTATTTTTGTTCTTTATTTTTTTTATTTAATTAATACATTTGATCAGTCTTACCAAATCTTACAATTTCTTCTCTTTATTTTATTGTCTGTCTTAGGACCTACAGGACGTAATCATTTCCCCTCTATCTCGTTCTATTTTCCTCTCTCACTTTATTTTTTAATTTTTTTTTTACTTGGAAGCTTATCTAAAGCGCTTCGTTAGGTGAACACAGCTTTCTGTTCCCGTAGAATAAACTTCATTTTGTTTATCAAACTAATTTATATTGTAGATTTTACATCTGTATTTTCCCGTTGGTTTTTTTTAACGTGAATGGTTGGCTGACTTCGCTTGAAGGTTCAAGTAAGTCAATAGTGTTATGAAGCTCTCTCAAAGGTCATGGGAGGTAAAAACATATACCAGCACGCAGTGCGTCCAAGGCAAGTTCAACATTCCTCAGTAAATCATTAACTATTATAATCACATTAAGCACAGTTTAGCTTTATCCCTTACATTCTTTTCACTTTTATTTTCATCTGTACTTTGTGTTTCCTGTCTCTTTTTCTTTATTTCCTTTGCATTTTTTTTAAGGAGAAAGGAGAATTTTAAGACACTCTTCTTAATCGTCTTTACTGTGTGTTTATCTTCTCTTTAGCTTAGTTTTCGTTTACGCTTTTTTTTCTAAGGAGCAGAAAGTAGACTTTCCAATGATACCCTCTTGGGTTGTTTGTACTTAATATTTCCCTTCTATTTACCTTGGTTTACTTTTAAGATTTTTTTTAAGAAGGAGAAATATTTCAAAAGAGAACCCTCCATTTCGTCTGTGATTTATTTTCTCCTTCTCTCTAGCTTTGAACTCTTTTCCGTTTCTCTAAGAAGTAGAAAGGAGAATCAAGAATACAAATCCCTATTTCACCTAATACATAGTTTTCATCCCTTTAGCTTTGTTTTCTTTTAAGATTTTACTATGAAGGAGAAAAGAGAACCCAGAAAATAGAATTGAGAGGTTAGGGTATAGCAGGATTGTCAATCTAGTTTAATAAAAATGGTAACATTGAAAAGTGAAAATATGGAAGCTGGCATTTTAAAAATAATTATAAATAAATTGTTCAGCTGCTAAAAATTTTAAGTTCAAAGAAATAAAATGTTTTGTCTTCTCTGCTGTTTAATTTATTTTACTAACATAGTGTTAAATAAGTTATTGTTTTTTAAGACTTGATTTCAAGTAGTTTAAGTTATCTTTTCTCATTTTTCTTTCAAACAAATTACATCTTTTTTTCTACTTGTTGATATAACAGTGACTCTTTGATAACACTGGCTGTTTATTAGGTGGATACATTATCCCAACTCTTACATTTTCTAAAGTGAAATGTTTGTATTTTCTGTGTTTTATGGTCGGGAAGAGTGGTGGGTCACCCCATACCCCTCTCTTTTCCCCTATTTTTGATTCATATCTCTCTATCTCATTCTTAATCACCGACAACTTAAGGGAAGCGCTTGTCTCTTCACATTCCCAAACGGATTTGTTCTACTTACGTTTACAAAAAGGATACTCACTATACAGGATGATTCGAAACCCTCTTCTGTACAAACTTTAATGGGAGATAGGGAGCAAAACCTTTTTCATTAATTAATTTATGTCCGCAGACGTCACCTTTTGTGGTAGAATGTGCGGTTAGATGGCAGGTCAAATGGCTATCTTTCGCCATCATCCACAATACCGACATCCTACCTGTAAAATGAAGCACTTGACGGATTCTGATACGTCTGACATCTCTTTAGCGTATGGGTTCTACCAACAGAAATGTAAGAGCTGCCGTAAGATTGTACCGTGAACGGTATCCTATCAGCTGTGTGCCGAACCACCAAACATTTTAGAGTTTGCTCCGGCAACTTTGTGAAACTGACACTTTTGTAAATAAAGATGCTGTTCACATTTTCCGCCTTTCATTTATGTACCGACAGTTCCCTCTAGCACCAAAGGCTGACCTTAGCGGGTGTACATTCCTAAACAGAAAAGGTTTAAGTGTTCCCTATCTCCCATTAAAGTGTGTACAGATAGTTTGGAATCACCCTGTATATAGTGTAGTGACTTATTATAAGGGGTATAGGGGAAAATGAGCGAGGCTAGAAGGTAATGGAGAGAGGGTATAAAGAGAGGGTATGAAATAAATAAAGAGAAATTGAAAGAAAAAGAAGAAAATGAATATAGAAAAAGATAAGAGGGTAGATAAAAAGATACAAGAATAGAAAAAAAGATAAAGGAAGGGAAGATTTAAACAAGGCAAAAGCGAGAAGCAGAAGAGAGTAAGAATGGTTACTAGTAATTCTAGCGGATGTGTCCAGTATCTTTTTTAATAAAAGTATAATGGTGTCTCTCTCTCTCTCTATATATATATATATATGTGTGTGTGTGTGTGTGTGTGTGTGTGTGTGTGTGTGTGTGTGTGTGTGTGTGTGTATCTGTCCAGAAGATTTTTAGTACTTCTCTAAGAGCTAAAAAAGTGACATTTATTAAAAATGTAGAGGAAGCACTCAAAAGGTGTGCAAAACTTTCTAATTTATAAAAAAATTAAAATTGAAAAACATCGAAACTCGTTTTAGTTAATTATTTTAATTGTTCTACATGTTATTTTCACTTCAAAACCAAGGCAAAAAATTAGAATAGAAATTTTAATGCGTCAAATTCAAAGAGTATGTATGGATTATAATACAGTGACCTGTTTTAATAGTTTTTGTTTATTTGTGTCATATTCATATTAGTAGATAAAAATATGTTTCTTTGGCGTAAAAATTACACAGGTATCGTTCAACTACATTATTTAATTTAATCTTATATTTACTACATAGGTTTTAAGACAAATCAATAACTGTTCTAATTAAAATTTAAAAATGAAAGAAGATGGGTGGATACACTGTCAGAAAGAAGCTGTTTTAGTGAACATGCCATATCTGTTTAAGCAGATCTTCACAGGGGGATTTTGCGGAGAAACACAAAAATCATAAACCCTGGTGTTTTGATTGTGATGATTTGGCTCATCGAGATATATATAACATTCTGCACCTAAATGCCAAAATGTGGGAAGACTCTAACTTGAGGAAATCTCCACATAGCCTTCCGGAAATCATTCAAAATATGTTTGACATGAGCAAGGAAGACTAATTTGCAGATGCATTTATTTGACGATGAGTGTAGAACTAAAACTTTTATGGGGATGACATTGAAAGATTCAACCATCATCAGAGGCCAAATTGCAAATATGGGATCAGACCACCATGGCTCTAAACGGTCGATAATTTGTTGCAAAATATATTACAATGAATAATCAATTCCCATTCGGGATAAAAGTTTTACTTTTGGGGATATAATGTCGTATAATGTCTACCAACCTTTCCACATGCTCACATGACAGAAATTATTAAGAAGAGCGTTGGATACTCTAAACCATGGAAATAGTTTAAGATTATCAAGTTAAATAATGATGTGCGGTAAATCTATAGCAAATTCCGCTTTTGGCTAATAGAATGGGGGACGGAGAGCTGGAAAAATTGTCAGAAGGAATTGTTGACACAGAGGTAGATATTATTTCACAAAATCTTAGGAAATAGGCTGAGCCCAACTGATAATTCGATTGGCCATTCTTTTTCAGCGAAATATGTGAAACATGCCTGGATATATTATAAGTTATTAATTATTTTAGAAGTTGATGTCTATAGCTACATTAGTGTGAACTCGGTCGACTCTAAGGATAATTATAAAAAAGGCAATTATCCAGCAGAGTTTTTAAACAGTTTGATGCCATCGGGAATGCCACCACTTAAATTTAACTTAAAAATATGTATTATAATCATGTTTCTTGGTCACTTAAATACAAAACAGGGCATAACTGATGAAGTTGGATAAATATCTAATCCATGCAACCATTTTAACAGTTTTATATCAAGGGAATGCAAGTTTATGACCAAGAATCTATTTGGCTTTTCTAGACACTGACATTACCTTCGTTTTGAGATAGAGATATTTCCCACTCAAAATGGTGTTCTAAATCACTAATAATTAGTTACAACGTCAAACCTTGGACAAGGTTGGTTTCTATCACTCAGCCCAAGCCCGTTTTCAGCAATGGCCAATTTTATCGTAGTATTTTCATATACAATTTTAAAGTTCATTAAAAAAACTAATTTGGTTCAACCTCATTTTATCATTTCTTACGTTATATAACTGACAAAAAAATTAATTTTAAAAAGCCTTCCAACCTAACAAAGCCTAGCCTTCCACACGATTATCAATTCAAGGCTTGATTTGGTTAATCTGGTTCATAATATCGTAATCATCCTGTCGTAGACAGGCCTAAAAACTAGTTATTATATAAACAGCTTAACTTACGTTCCTTCGTTGGCCTTTTTTGTATTACCATTGGCTTAAAATCTATAATCTAAGGTAAAACATTAAAGTGAATGAATTTAAAGAAAATATAGTTGTAATTTCTGTTGTTAATACAAAAAATTAATACGGTCGTTTGACATAAAGAGTTTTGATTTATATACTTTAGAACTCATACTAAGGTTTGCTTTTTACTGTATTATATAGATAAAGTAATCGTGAACCAGTTGGACTTCAATACTATGACGGATATTGACTTTTTACTTCTATGTTCCCCTAAACACACTTAGGTTGGTCTTAGAATTTCGTCTTTATGTTCAGCCTTAGTGAATACTGATGAAATGTGTCCCGTCATACTTGATATTTGGATGTTATTTGGCCATATCTCAAATAGAAATCTTCATTTTAATTTTAGAGGTATTATTAGGGGTATTTACTAATAAATTAATTTTGAGAATTTGGGATTAATCAGAAATAGACCTAATGGTTTTTCTCAAACTGTATATCTTGAGTTTTTTTTTACATTATAAATACATTTTTAATTTTTTTTCCTTGGAATAATTTATAGTTTACTGATTATATAACTATAAAATATTACATTTAACGAAAATGTCTATAGCGATTTTGTTCAAAATAGGTATCTGGAAAGTATTTTAGGTGTTATTTAACATTATCTATCTTAGGTTGCTTATGACGAGGGGATAGAGGATCGAATCTCGGTCGAGTGTACTGAGGGTAGTTATTTCAAAATGGGTTTCCACGCAAATTTTGGTACACGTCGTATAAATATAATTTCTTTAATCCCTAAAACCATTAGCGTAATTGGTACATAAGCGTATAAACCAAATGGGTAGTAAGACGCTGCGCCAAAAAAACAAAAAAAAGTATACTTATTTAAAAAAAAGATATTATGGTAGTTTTTTATTATTATTTAGCACCGCGTCTTACTACCCGTTCGGGTTATACGCTTAAGTACTAATTACACTAATGGATTAGGAATTGGGAAGGTTGAATTTATATTAAGTGAACCCGCATTTGCGTGGAAGGAGAGTGGAAAACCATTTAGGAAAATCCACCCCAGTTCACCCGATCGAGATTCGAACCTCGATCTCCCCGTCCTCGGTGGTCTGGCTCAACACGACTGGCGCGTTAGCCAACTACGCCACTGAGGCGGGTGTTATGGTAGTTGATTGCCTATTTATGGGAATTTTATTTCAAACATTTAAAGACTATATGATAAATTAATTATTACAGTTTTATCGTACCATTTATTTGTATCATGAGTGTACACGATATATAAATACAGTCAGGGGTTTGCAGGAGAGTGCTTAACAGGGTAGTGTAAGCTCCGCACGTACAAAGAGGGAGCTTTGCTAGGTTTTCCAGTGCGGTTCGGATAATCTGGAAGTTCTTGCTGTTTCCTCTTGATATTGAAGCTTAGTCTCATGCCCGGCTACACCCACCACCGCACGTGCGGCCCTTCTACGGATACCACGTGGATAACGTCGTCTTGTTCACGTGGCCATGCACGTGCCTTCTCTCTAAATATAGGATGTATTATTATTATTATCACCACGTCTTACTACCCGTTCGGGTTATACGCACTTACTCTAATGTTTAATGGTAGGGTGATTGTGAGATTAAACGGAGGGCCTACAGTTTAACGTGGGATCCGAACCACGGTGGAGGCCTGGGCACTCCACACATTCACAAGTTGTAATTAATACACGTCTTGTCAGAGGTGAAGGAAGGGTTTTGGTAATCAGATAGATCTGTGCCGGGACCGAGGATTGAACCCCGGACCCCCAACACAGATGTCCGACACCTTACCCCAAGACCGCCAGGTCACCAATATCGGATATAATTTTAATTATATTGTTCATACTTTTGAAGTCATGTTTTAACATATTTATCTTGAAATATATAAATAAGTACACAATATATGTTAGTAGTGAAAAAATGATGTAAATGTAACATTTATATTGGCAACATATTCTATTTCCCACGCCTTATCTCGGTCGGTAACGTGTCGGCCTCCTGAGCTAAGGGTTACGGATTCAATTTTCAGCATGGCTGAAAAATTTATAGCTGGTAAAATGTGAGGTTTACACTTTCACAGTGAATAATAGTGGTATCTATCTAGTTTAATGAAACATTAACGAGTATAAGTTACATGATATTTCAGTCGTTAAAGCGGTCGGTGTATAAAGTCAGACGATCAGCATTATATTTTTATTCACACAAAATTCTTACATCAAAACTCCAATTTAAAAGACGTGTTTGTTTAAAAAATATTATTACTATGTTTTGATATATTTTAAATTTGATTATTAGCCAGATTAAATATATTTAAATAAAGAGTGTTATGATTATTATATAGTTAGAATTGTATTTATAAGCATACATTAAAAAATATATATCCATGTCAATACGTTTGAATGATCACAAAGTCACTAACTGACCTTGCTGCTAGATGGAAGGCAATCACTTGGGTGGCCACGTGGTCTAACGCGCTACTCTCGTGTTGGACTAGACTGTTGATGACGGGGATATCGAGCTTCGAATATCAGTCGTATGCACTGATTTTTTCCTAAATGATTTTCCACTTTCCTTCCAAGCAAATGCTGGCACATTACCTATAAATATAACCTTCCATACCCCTAAAACCATTAGCGTAATTAGTATATGAGTATAACCAGAACTGGTAGTAGTACGTAGTGCTAAAAAACTGTATGTTGCTACTCATATGATCGACTATACACTGGATATGTGTGTTTCTAACCTGTGGAGCAATAAGAGAAGGGAACACAATTTATTCTGAAAGGTAGCAGTCTTACCTTGACGGATGCCCCTTTCTTATAGGTTACTCTAAAGATATCAAGGTAGGACTAATATCTTTCAGTGTAGATGGACCTCATTATAAGGAACTCTACCGGTGATTTCCTGGCAACAAACTGTATCACCACCGGGTCCAGTGGACAAATACTCTAAGCCCTAGGGTAACGTTTTTAAAATTTTGCTTTGTGAAACCTTTGGAATCTTAAAAATCTCCAGCACCATGAGAAAATTTTAGAAATTTTTAAAATTTTGTTTCACACTATAAAATATCAACAGTAATTAAGATTACCTTTTTTTTTAAATCTGAATAAAGGACATTTATCATTGTCAACAAATTGTATTTAAAAACAATCTTTCTTAGGGACGAAATTAACACCTTTTCAATTGAAAAATATCGAAGGAAGATCCTGAAATAAATAATTAAAATTTTAATTTGTTTATGCTTTTCGCAACAACAAATCTTTGTGATCAAACCTTTTCATTGCATACGGCTGTAAAGACAAAATTTAGAAGCAGGTAAAATATAGATAGATAAATAGATGATCTGAATTTAAGGTGATAGCCATAACTGCAAATATTGAGGCGCTTTTGATCAATAAAGGTAAGCACGTCCAAGCCACTTATAAATAAATATTTTCTGATTTAAATTTGGAATTTTACAAGTAGAATATTTCCACCAAGTACGTAGATGGGAAATGTATTCAGTGGTCTTGGGGTAGAGCTCTCCCCTCAGTACCCTATGTTCGTGGGTTAAAACCCAACTTCGGCTGATGGATTTTTCTTGGACGATGAAAATCCGTAGCACTATTTCCTTCGGATTGACAGTAAAGCCGTTGGTCCCATGTCAACTGTTGCATGTAAAATAATACTGTAAGATATATGTAAAAATACCTTTTCCAGTGGTAGGCCCTTTCACCCTCACTCATAGAAATTCTTGTGTGCTGATATAATCACTTTGTTCAGAAAGTGAACACTAAATGGATTAGGGAAAAATTGCGCCCGGGAAAACTACGTCTTCCCAGAAAAATGGGGGAAATTGCCCCCTCCTATCGATCATCACATCATTATGTGGGAAAAGTGCCCCCCACACACTGTTTTAAACACATACAAAACAAGGACCTAACAAAGTATTTGAAGAGTCTAGCCTAGATTCAAAAAATGGAGTAAAAGATCGTCAATTAATAGTTTGGTAACTTCAATTTATACGTTCACATCAAATGTTTACAGATACACACCCATCTCTATTTCAATGATAAAACTAACCTAACCTAACCTAAACTAAACAAAAGGCAAAGAGACAGAATACGATTAGTTGATGTACCTTGATCTTCTCAAGACCTCATGATGTGATGATTCATGCGAGGGCACAGTTTTCCCTTTTTACAGGGAAGGGACAGTTTTCCTGGGTGCCATTTTCCCCGACACCCGTTAAATACCTCAAATACATTTTTTTAAATGTTAGTTTAGCTTAAACCCCGTATAGCTACATCTTAAATCTATTGTGGAGGATTGAGTGTGGGTGTATTCTGTTTGTTTGGAAGATAATATTTTTGATTACAATGTTGACCAAAAGCTTACCTCCAAATCCTGATGATTAAACTTGGTAGCCACGATCAGTAGAGCAACAACCCCTGGGTATTAGGGGCTGTCTGAGAATATCAAAGGTAATCGCCCCCTCATTTGACGTTGGCCAAAATCTATCAAGTACGAGAAGAGAAGGGGATGATTCAGAGCTCATTGACCCTTCTACTACCCTCCCCCCTCTTGTAACCACCCTTAGGGTTCGGCCAGACAGGCGAGTCGAGCGAGCGCGTGATTAGCAGATAGCTCTCGATAGTTGTTGACGAGGAGGCAAAGGTTCGAATCTTGGCTCAGTAAACTGAGGGTGGTTTTTGACAAATGATTTATTGTTCTGGGTTTCCCATCCTCTATCCATGCTAATAGTGATTCTTATTTGTAAAGGCCTACTTTAATTATAATATTTAAAATATTTTAATATATTAGTTTTACATATATATTTATATATTATAAATAGGTATGGTTTATGATCTTACCAATTATATTAGGCTGTTATTAGCAAGTGTGCTAAACCTATCAATAATAATAAAAATGTCAAATTGAAAAGTTTTCCTACCATTCAATGAACCAGCATATAATAATATTGCCTAGCGCCTGTAAACTAGACTGTACCGGGTCGAGCGCGCTCGCAACAGTCTGGCCACCTCTCATTACAACCAATGTGTTCTATTTTATCTTTTAGTCGCTCGCGCGCTCGCTCGCTCAGTCTGGCCGTCCCCTTGGGATTACAATCAAACACCACGGTGATTGAGTTTTCGTGCCCATCAATGCCCGGACGTTCACGAAATAGAACAGTCAAAATTGGTTGATGGAGGTTACTATTATGTAGAGGTTGGATCGAGTTTTAATGGAATAGAAAAATATTTAATTCAATCCTAGAGTTTCATGTGAACCGTAAAGCTTTATGTGGTTTCGAAATTAAATTCCAATTACCGTTCATGGCAAAGTGTTTGAGGCTTGTTTGTAGCTAGTGGCCTTTGTCACTTTTAAAGGCTACCATTAACTCTAACATTAACCATTTTAAGGAGTGGGGGGGGGGTTTGGAGAGAGAGAATTATTTCCATCAGGGTTTTGGACGTTGTGATGTGACCCTCGCTTTTAGTAGTTTTATAAACATTTACTATAGCTCGCTTGTGACAGCAATGAAGCTCTTTGTTCTATTGAAAGTCGTAGCGAGTTTGAAAAGCTGTCACCCTGGTTCTTCTGTGTATGTGTTTATGATGTTGAATTTTTATTTCGCGCTGCTCTAGGCTATGTCAATATGTTTGAAGCCCTTCATTGGATGTGATTATGTCCTTTCTCTCTTTCGGTTCCTCTCTATTGTTTTGGGACAGAATTTGTTTGAAAATTGCACACACAAAAAAAAGTTGTAATTTAGTTACATAGTAGGTTAAAATAAAAATACGTTTTGATTGATGTTAAGTAACGTGAATTTATATCGCTAGTTTGATCATATTTGATTATTAAATTGCTTACACATTATAACATAAATTTATATAAGCTGTGTGAAATTACACTGCAGTAACTTTCTACTATATCCTTGCGTTTGTTACTTTACATAAAGTGCCATCAATTTTCAAAGTACACATTGTAGAGGTGCCAATATTGATAAAAGTTCACTCTTTTTAGTTTGCAAAAAGTTGAAATTGATATCATCCATCAAAAAAGTGGGAATTACATGACAAATTACCTTTTTGATATGTTATAGATGGTTGCTTATCAGACATATCAACCAAACGTGGCTCCTTTTGGCATACTACTATGCAAGAATGTTCTACACCAACTGGTTTATCTTTTATTAGAAATCACATAAGTCAGGAAAGGAAAGAGATAAAGACGAAACAGTTGTCATAGACTTGTGGTAACAACCCAACTAGATTTGTTTTATTGTTATTTTATTAGAGCTTTACCATCAAAACATATATTATTTTATTAATATAAAAATTACCGCGTCTTACTACCCGTTCATGTTATAGGCCAATTATGCTAACGCGTAATGGTAGGATGATTGTGAGATAAAATGGAGGACATACAGTTTAACGTGGGATCCGAACCACGGTGGAGGCCTAGCATTCCAAACATTCACAGGCTATGAATAATACACATCTTGTCAGAAGTGAAGAGAGGGTTTGGCAATCAGATAAATCTGTGCCGGGACCGAGGATTGAGCCCCGGACCCTCAGCACAGAAGACTGACACCTTAACCCTAGACCACCAGGTCACCCCAAGACTTCTATTATGTAGGCCTATGTTAAAGTGAACATAGATATTCTTGTATCTCGTTTGTTTTGCAGTACAGAAATACTTATTTAACCTCATTTGGACTCGAACCCAAGCAAGACGTCGTCCATGAATATTAAATGTTCTTGGTCGTTGTCAGATAAAATATTACATCATAAGCCAATTTAAAAATACGCTGCTAACACGTATAGCTTACAAACTACTCCTGAAACGCAGGCTGTTCACACGTATAGCTTACAAACACTCCTGAAACGCAGGCTGCTCACACGTATAGCTTACAAACACTCATGAAACGCAGGCTGCTCACACGTATAGCTTACAAACACTCATGAAACGTATGTTGCTCCCACGTATAGCTTACAAACACTCCTGAAACGCAGGCTGTTCACACGTATAGCTTACAAACACTCATGAAACGCAGGCTGTTCACACGTATAGCTTACAAACACTCATGAAACGCAGGCTGCTCACACGTATAGCTTACAAACGCTCATGAAAGCCAGGCTGTTCACACGTATAGCTTACAAACACTCATGAAAGGCAGGCTGCTCATAGATTTACAACCACTTCTGAAAAACCATCTGCTCACACGTATAATTACCAAGAAATGTTGTTACATAGACTTTTTGCTCGTAATATAAATAAAACAAACCCTGGACAGCCACAACAAATGTTTACAAGTATAGATGACACGCTACTGAAACATGGAGTGCCCGCCCTAATAAATAACAGACCCTCATATAACATAGGATGCTCGCACTTATAAAGACTCTCATGTAACATAAGCTGCTCACACTAATTTATAACAGACTCTCATGTAACATAAGCTGCTCACACTAATTTATAACAGACCCCCTTCGAAGCATAGGCTGCTCACACTAATAAATAACAGACCCTCATGTAATATAAGCTGCTTGCACTAATATATAACATACCTTCGTGTAACATAAGCTGATTGCACTAATATATAACATACCTTAGTATAACTTAAGCTGCTCGCACTTATATATAACATACCTTCGTGTAACACAGGCTGCTTGCACTAATATATAACAGAATCTCATGTAATATAGGTTGCTCACACTAATATATAATATAACCTCGTGTAACATCAGCTGCTCACACTAATAAATAACAGACCCTCATGTAACATAAGCTGCTTGCACTAATATATAACATACCTTCGTGTAATATAAGCTGCTTGCACTAATATATAACAGATCCTCCTGTAAAATAGGCTGCTCACACTAATAAATAACAGAACCTCCTGTAACATAAGCCGCTCGCACATAAAGAACAATCAAAGATAAAGTCTGTAGGTGGAATTCTCTTTCGACAGGTAAACTGATAGGTATGATCTGTTACGTTTAATTAACTTCCGTCACCGCACCAACTCTCGCAATCACACTTCGAGTAAGCTTGTACATTCCTTTGAACCGTGTCAAAGACATCCGACACTGCACGTTTGTTTGAGCGCGTACGTGTGTTTCTCTCGTTGGTCGAGTGCGAGTCGCATAAACAACGAGCCTTAACGTAGTTACAGGCAAACATATTTTGCTAACCACCTCGTCTTATTGGTGAGGGGGTAGATTTATAAGTGAACAAATGCTGACAATATCTCTGATTGGTTCCCTGATTGAATTACTATTTGAACATACGGGAATACATCTTTTAGATCATAGCTACACATTCATGGCGCCATGGTTCAATTTGCAATACTAATTAAGTGTATGTATTAAGGTTTTTTAAATAAATTTAGGGTGACCTGGTGGTCTAGGGGTAAGGTGTCAGACTTCTGTGCTGGGCGTCCGGGGTTTCAATCCTCGGTCCCGGCACAGATTTATCTGATTGCCAAAACCTTCCTTCACCTCTGACAAGACGTGTATTAATCACAACTTGTGAAGGTGTGGAATGCCCAGGCCTCCACCGTGGTTCGGATCCCACGTTAAACTGTAGGTCCTCCATTTCATCTCAAAATCCCCCTACCCATTACATATTAGCGTAAGTGCGTATAGCCCGAACGGTTAGTAAGACGTGGTGCTAATAGTGATAATAATAATAATAATAATAATAAATACATTTAATTCTGGTAAATCAGAAATTCTAGGTGTACGCTGATGTAGTTGAAGGACTATGTAGGATGTCTGATTATCTTATATTCCAGCTGGTTGTAAATTGAGAAATGTTTCACGATTTACCTCTCAAGCTTTTCCTAGAGGACTTGTATAACCACTCGTCTCTACACTGTCCCCTTAAAGTATGTATTGTATTTTAACTCCCTTATTCGTAATAGAATTATTATAATAAAATAGCTTTCGCTCTTAGTAAATTTTAATCATAGCTTTGTTAACTTTCACGCACAGCAAAAAAAATAAAATAAATTGAAGCAATAATTTGTCCTTTAAAAAACGAAAAAAGAAAAACCTAAGATTTTTAGAAAAATGGACTGAAGTGCATTGTTTTAAAATTGGTTTGCTGGCTATTCCCGCTCTGAAATAATTCTCAGCTCAGGGTTCTTTACAGTTAGCTAAAACTGTTTAATTTTATTATTATTTTTATTATTATGTGTTCTGTCTTACGACAGGTCCATTTCTTTTGCCAGTGAACTTAGACCGCCAATGCACCTCCACCTCTTTCACCTCCAAAATTTTCTTCTTTCCTTCAAGTCATCCAATATTTGAATCCTCCTTCTCTCTAAACTCCTCTTTCCCTCAACTTTTCCTTCTATGATATAGTACAGAAGACAGTTCCTCCTAAGGATGTGTCCGATCCAGTTTGCTTTGCGCCGAAGAATAACATCCAGAATGGTTTTATTTTCTCACCCACTCTTCTTAGGACTTCTTCATTTGTCACTCTATTTGTTCACCTGATCTTCTCAAGTCCTCGCCAGCAAAATGTTGTATGTTGTATGTTGTATATATTGTAAAATGTAATTGTGTGGAAACAGTATATAAAGTTTCAATGAAATAGTACAGAGTAAAATATATAATAATGTATCGATAATATTTTGTCCATGCGAATCTATTTTCTAAAGATAATACAAGATCTTCGGATAGCGACTTACTTCTGAAACAAGAAATTGCATGGTGTTAAATTTTTGATGTAGGCTATAAGTTGTATGAAAGGTTTTTCTGTTATGAGACATCACCATGGTTTTATTACTTTTTTTTTATAATACATTTGAAGTTTTTTAAAGTTTATAATACAAACTTATGAAACACTAATCAACCCTGTGGTGTAATCGTCAGTGCACCTTGCCACGCGCCTAGGGGTCCAGGGCTCGATTATCGACTGATACTTTGGGTATTTTTACATTAAGGGGAATGATCCCACCGGTCACCAGAGTTTGCTAAATAAGGCTTAAGTTAGGTTAAGACTCACACCGGCTTCACAGTTTCATAATCACTATCATCACATACCTCAATTCGGGTACGACGTGTAGACAACCTCCTATGTTGTACCCTAGGCAACCTTCAGTGACACCAAAGTGGCTAATAAACTACACATAAAATGACTGGACCAGAATATCATGTCCCTCACCATGCCGTACCTTAAAAAAAATGTGAAAAACTATTCGTCTCTCTAAATCTTGACATTTCTTCTTCCACTTTCCAGAGAAAATGTTTATTTTAATAAATCAAAGTCTCAAGTTGTTTGAATCTTAGTTGTAGCCGCATTTATCGCCTGGGTGTTGTAAATTTATGGTTTTTAAATTCACAACGTTACATTTCTATTCTGATCGGTCACCATTTCATTTCACCAAAAACTAAATACCATTCCCGTCTTCCCTTTGTATTAAGAGAATCTTGATCATGTTATAGTTCGTCGATAGGTTATGTTGTTTGAGGTGACCTAGTAAATATTTTAAATCATATTGTCAAAGCAGA
>CABFWO010001999.1:108779-141455 GCA_902155825.1 Timema genevievae | reverse complement strand
ATTCTTGGTAGTTTCTTAGAGCGGGTAGTAAGATTGATCAGGTGGAAATAGTTGAGGCGGGTAAATGTAACATAACAATGTTACAGGTGTACTGAGGGTGCTTTTCCAATTTCACACTCCCCCTTTGTAATACCTCTCTGAATACATGTCCTCTAAAGCAGTGATTCTCAAACTCCCTAGTCACATGGACCCTCTAACCAGGGAACAGCTGATTCGCAGACCCTTTGATATAGGATAAATTATTTAAAAAAATTATAGGCTTAATCATACATTTATAGTATATTTTAGGGATAAATTAGTCATAATATATTTTTAATGTAAATATAATAATATAAATTAAAATAAAACAAATATAAGTATTAAAAGTAATTGTACATTTATAATCACTGATTATTTATGTTAGGGATATAACTACTTGTGTAACTTTAAAATATCATTGAAATTTGTAGCAATTTTAGTGACCATTTCCTTAAGTCTCTTTCCACACTAAGACAATTTCATTTCACATTTTTTCACACCACAAAGAGCGAAAAAGGCTTGCTTGCACATAAGTTGTTGGAAAAGGCATCAAATATTTTTAGTAATTTTTTTGAAAGTTCTTTATGCTGGTCGACGAGATTATTAAAATATTAAAGTGAATTTCCAAATTCTCTTCTTGAAGAGGTGGGCACAAGGGGTGTGGCCAACCCCTCACTTTCTCGTCGGGTTTTATTATGGTAAGGCGTTTAGTACATATACCAGCCATTTACCCTTTTATGTAAAATTTTATAAGATCTAAAAATATAGCCTATATATACTATGTAGGTATGTCACGAAATCCATAAAATATCTCGCGGACCCCTTGGACGAGCCTCGGGGACCCCTGTGGGCTACTGAATATTAATAATGACGTCAGATAAAAATATCTTAATCAAATTCACACACTCTTGAAGGGTTCTTCTTAGTTACAGTACCATTTCATTCTTTCCCCATTAAATTAGTACCTAATTATATACAGGCCTATACCTGATTAAGTAGCCACATGATTTAAGGTTAGAATCCCCTTCGTATGTACTGAGGGTGGTTTTTCCAAAATTGTTTTTCATTCTTCCTTCACACAAATACAGGTACACATCCTCTGAATTCAATCTTCCTCATCCCTAACTCATAAGCTTATAACCTGAACAGGTAGTAAGACACGGTGCTAAAAAAAGAAAATGATATTTTGCTAAGTTCAGAAAATAGTTAACAACCTAACAAACTTCCTATGTACATATGCATCAACAAATATAGATATAAATGGGGCCTAGTATCTTTTCTTATTCTATCTCCTGGTTGAAGCAGTCCCATCATTTGATTTGAATTTATCTTATTTAATTGCGCTGTTTCGTCAAACATATTGTGTACATAGGGCAATTTTTCTTAGCTTTTATTATCCATTTTTATTGTCACTTTCATGCTTAAGGCAGTTGCCTCAGTCAGAGCGAAAGTATCAATCGCTGTCTAACCACGACTTAAAATGCAATAGTCTGTCATTTTCTGGAACTACTCTATTCTGTCTAAGTTTAGGCCTATACTCCCTTTCACCCTTCACCAACAACCACCTGCTGTCAAATCAATAAGAGTAGAAAGAAAACTACAAAATTTTATCTCAAGGTTAAGAGGAAAGCTCACTTCTTGTTCTACAATATCTTGAACATTTTCTATTGTGAACTTATCAAAAATAGCCTACTTTATTTGTTAGAGGGAGGCTAAATCTAGGGTTTTTTTTTCATCGAGCCTAGTTTCATAGCTCCGTGAATATGTTAAAAATGTTGTTGAAAATGATATAGTTACATTTTCACAGATTTTTTCTATTAATAAAACTCTATATACGATATAGGATTATTAAGGAAAAAGAGTCCTGTTGGAATTTTTCTGCTTTATTTTGGCGTGAACCACATTTTTAAATAATGCATTGTAGAATTAAATAGTGTGTTAGAGCTGAACATTTGGGCAGCAATTTCCCATGCACCTCCTTAATTTGGAACTAAACCGATTACTGTGCCTAATATGAATTGAACTTTATTAAAATGTTAACTACTTACAGTAATTTGTAAATGGGCCCCATCAACTAGTATAAATTCAACTTTATCTGAATGTGTGTACTACTTTATGAGTAATCAAACAAATTACCTTGTGAGGAACTAAACCTACTACTGGTAACTGATATGTAAAAAAGGAATCATATTTTGATTTGTGTGTGTGTTTTTTTTAAATTTTTATTTATTTATTTTTAATGTTTCAGGTGTCTGGAATCCACACTGGAACATATGAGGCCTATTACAGACAGGTAATAAAAGATTATGCCTCCAATTTGCCTTGACATTTTTCTTATCTTATTTGATAAAGTGAGATAAAACATATTTTGTTTGATGTATACATACCACACTAAAGTTGACATTACATGTGGGTGTTAACTAAAAAGTAGGCCAGTTATCAATAACTTTGTATACATAAGGATTAATTTAGATGTTTTTAATGCATATTTTTTCATGATTCACTTAATTATTTTCAGAAGTAGGCCAATATGCCTAAGGTTATTTAGAATTATTTTTTTATTTTAATTTAAGACTCACTACCCATTCCTTCTTTGTTTTGTGGGTTGATTAGGCTTTTTTTTTATGTATGTATCCAATACCTTAGCCTACTCTTAAATACCTCTTATCCTCTGAGCTAAGGATCTCAGGTACAAATCCCAGCACAGCCGAATAGTTTTCATTTTATCATTGGTTAAACTGGGGACTCCCTTTTCATACTGATGAATTAACAGTCAGAGAATAGTGTTGTGTCTTTTGAAGGATTAAGTTTGTAAGTCATGTGCTTAAAAAGGCAAATCAGTTTGTTCAAAAAGTATAAGTTAAAAAGTAAATATCCTAGATGAACTGTGTTTGTTGTGCTTTCCATTTATAATTTACACTAAAACACACCACATTGTTGCACTTGAAACAAAATTCTTCATAGTTGATGGAAATCTCAAAGGTTAAATATGGCAACATCATATGGCATTAGAGTTATGTCATCTTCATGACTATCCCTCTTTATTATATTCTTGCATTTTAAAAAGAGTAACTGGTCAACTCGGCCCAATAGCTGTGCTAAGTGTGTTGACACAATTTACTAATGTATCTTATGTTTGTGTTGTTATAGCTGTAGTAAATTTAATTAAATTATTTGAAATGTCACTGAACTCAATATGATTATAAAAACATGCCCTGAATAAACTTAATTTAAAAATCAAATCAAAATCAAATTAAAAAAATCTAATCAAAAAAATTTTTCACATTATGGAAAACTATTGCTCACCATAATATATTGTGAAGTTATTTTTGCTAAAACAATTACTTATATAAATTTAATAGTCGGTTGACTCAATCTTTCAAATACGTAATTACATTGACAACCTCACTGTTTATTTATTTTATTTTTTTCAATCACAACCTAAAGTTTCGAATATTAATTATTTATTTACAGTTAAAATATATATTATATATAATCTACTCACCTTTATTAAATTTTCTTTCTTTATTTTGATTCATAAACTGCCATGTTTATTATTTATTTTTTTGGTAGGTGACTTTAACGCTATACGCTATCTGCTATAGAGAGTGGTTTATTTCGGAACTGTTATGATGTTAATTTATTTAATGTTCTTGGACACTCATAACATCTGGCTGTTATTTGAAGAACTAATTGCCCCTAGCGGAAGAGATTATTATTCTCTTTTAGATTTTGGTGCGAAATTTAAATTAATTTTTAAGATGATTTATGTTTATTTATCAAATTATAATATTAAGTTTTTTATAATAATACTTTCACTGTCTAAAGAGTTAAGGTTTTTTTTGTTATAAATCTCTGCAACTAGTTTTCTCCTAGGCCAGAAATTATTTTAAAAAAGAAAGAACACGTTTGGGAATTGTTAATGTTTTTGTTTGGACTCTGAAAAATTGTAAAAAAAGATAAGGACCCAATGTGGGTTGTCCTTTAATATCGAATTTTATATAGTGAATTATCACTTTTGGCAATAAAAACTGCATCAAAAGTAAGGGCTGACCTTCAAGGAAGGATAAACATGAGTTTTCATGAAGATAGTATAAAATATAAGCCACTAAAAAGAAAAAAAAAATAGAATTGCTACCAGAGATCATCAGGCTACGTTATTGGGTGAGACGGAATTTATCATCTAGCATCATCAAGTTACTAGGAGTTTAAATTACATTTTTGAAGAACTCATTATTTTAACATGCTATACAAATATTTCAAACCTGGTGTTATTTCATCGAAAAGACTATTTATGTATCATAATTATAACTCTTATTTTCTCATCATAATTCAAGTGAGAAATCTTACATTTTTAAGTACTGCCCTAACAATACTTTTATTAATTTTATAACATAGGAGGCGTGCCTTATTAGGTTGGGTTAATTTAAAGGGTTTTTTTCTCTTCAATAATAATTACAAACACTATAATTTCATTGTGTAATTTATTTATTTATAATATTAATGTACATTGTATTTTGAACATTGCATTCCATTTATAGATAGTTTCAGTAGGTTGGATGTCCATGTCATAGTTACTAGGAGTTTAAATTACATTTTTGAAGAACTCATTATTTTAACATGCTATACAAATATTTCAAACCTGGTGTTATTTCATCGAAAAGACTATTTATGTATCATAATTATAACTCTTATTTTCTCATCATAATTCAAGTGAGAAATCTTACATTTTTAAGTACTGCCCTAACAATACTTTTATTAATTTTATAACATAGGAGGCGTGCCTTATTAGGTTGGGTTAATTTAAAGGGTTTTTTTCTCTTCAATAATAATTACAAACACTATAATTTCATTGTGTAATTTATTTATTTATAATATTAATGTACATTGTATTTTGAACATTGCATTCCATTTATAGATAGTTTCAGTAGGTTGGATGTCCATGTCAAGAATAATAATCTGCTCCAGGAAAATATGAACTTTATTATTCTAAGTGTCCAACATGAGTTAAAACTTTAGGTAAAGTCCAGCGTTCTTGAGAGAAGGGGTTTTTCGTCTCACCACTCGGCAGTTTACGGGGATTTATTTATTGAATAAAAAATCTACCTACCTCAAAAAATAAAAAGGGTTGGTAATTGGCTCCCAATATATATAAATTAAAAAATATATATATTCATATTATTTTTTCACCACAATGTTTCCATTAATTTGTGTTTCTTTTATGCCTAGTAATTCATTTTGTTAACACTAGTTAGAGAGTTTCTTACAAAACACATTGGAACAATCGTGGATTAGGCCTACCATATAACACCACACAACTCAACAAATTTTGATTGTCAAGTTCTTTAAGATGGTCATCTAGAGCTGAACGCTCAAACATGTTGCAGAGGGACAGAAATCCCACTTTATTTAAACAGGGGTTTGTTATTTTAAAATATGGTTCAAGTCAAAATGAAGTTAAGTATCTTAAACATTTCCAGATAGAACTAAAAATCTTGCATTTCAAATTTTATAGTTTGAAAAAAAATATGAAAAGATTAAATTTGCTCATTTACAATGGTTATTCATATGAAATATCAAAATTTTTGAGATCAAATTAAATAGTTTTAAACATAGATAGGTTATAGTCGTACTTGAACAATAGTATGTTTTTTTTACCGCGGCGACAACAGACATTTTTTGAGATAATTAAGGATTGTTTTAGTGGTTTCTTTGCTTTAGAACTGACATTCCCCTTAAGAAATACATTAGTGTGAGAATATTTCCCTTCAAGTGTCTTAAGTGTTGTAGAGATTGTGTTTCGGGCATTGCACTAGTTTCTTTGTTCCCTCTCAGAGAGAAAAACAAACCCACAACAAATTAGCAAGTTCCTAGATTAATTTTTAAATGTTTTAAGTTCTCTTTTATCTCTCCCTAAGGTTGACCCCAACAATCATGGCAGCGTAGGAGCACTGGATGCAGCGAGGTTTTTAAAGAAGTCTGGACTCTCGGATATTATCCTGAGTAAAGTTTGGGATTTGTCTGACCCTGCAGGCAAAGGCTATCTCAACAAGGGAGGTTTCTTTGTCGCATTGAAGCTTGTGGCACTCGCCCAATCAGGGCAAGAAGTGAATATGGTCAATATAATGATGGACACAGCACCTCCAAAAATGGTATGAAGTGTGTAGCCTATTTTAGTACTGACAATCAAATCTATCAGATATTTTTATTTGGTACTAGCACTCTTGTTTAATATTTATTTCTGTGGTAGATAACAAGAGGAAACATAAACAAATACAAATACAGTTAATCCTGCGGTAGATAACAAGAGGAAACATAAACAAATACAAATACAGTTAATCCTGCTATAACGTTGCCCAATACAACATTGTTAATAGTCTGACCCTCTGTTTATATAACGTGGGCTGCGACTGACTACAATGTTGTTTTTCAGCCAATGGAATCGCTCGCACAATTTTGAATTGTGCTCTTACTGCACGATGTGTGATGAGTCATGCTAGCCAAGTCAGGTGTTCCTCCCCCCTCCCTATAACGCCACCATCAAACTACCTCTTTTGCACCTGTGAGATACAATAGGTCATGTAGGCCACATCGCAGCCTGCCCTCCTTTCCCCCCTATGTAATTGTTGAGCATGGAATTGTAAATATAAAAATAACTACTGAGCCATCGAGACCACTACTTTAAAGTACCCGTAGACTATAGGCAGCAGCACCTATGCGGAAGTAAAATACCTTACCACAATTTTAACCCAGACTGGACAGATCTTTCTTGTTAAATTGATCTATGGTAAACATCTATTGAGTTCAGGTGTGCGCGGGTTTCGTGTTTACATTTTTTTGTGTGTGTATATTTTATATATTTCGAGTTTTATTGTAATAATTTTTATCTGTTCTAAATGGCATCTAAACATCTGTGTAATTCATCTACAACTCCAGTTTCAAAGAAAACCCCTAGACTTTGCATTGAATCTTATGGGGAAATGTAACTTTTATAAAGTTGTTTTCTTTAAAATTGCATTTGTCAAGAAGATAACTCAACGGTACAGCAGGACTTATTGTATAGAATATTTGCATTATAAATTGAAATCAAGATATTATTAACCCTTTAAAATTGACTAAAAATTTTACAATACAAGTGTGCTGAGGAATATAATATATTACCATCCAATAAGTGATACACTCGCATCGGTGGTTGCATAGTTTAATGCACAAATTCATGCTTGAAAGTTGGATTACTTGTGGCGAATAGATGAGAGTTGAAATCCCAGTCTGGAGTAATAAGGGTGGTTTTCTTTCTCCTCACAAATTAAGGTACATTTTCTCCAACTTCTACTTTTCTTGTTTCTACTCCACTAACTTAATTAATGTATGTTTAACCTGACCAAGTACAAAGTCACAACTAAAAAAAAAGTGTGTTTATGACTTAACTTTTACTACCATATTTTTTTTTATTCACCCTGCATTTAGTCTAACTATTGAAATATAAGTGCCTGTAAATATCTCTTATTTAAAGAGTTGGGTCAAATCCACCATTTTATGAATCAGAATCTCTTATTTACCTTCGAATCTTGATCTGAAGCTTGGAAAAAAGTAGGAAATTAAGAAGAAATAAATAAAATAGGATAAAAGAAAATATACATAGTAACTATATCTTAACATTTTTTTTTATAAACCATTCATTATAACATTCATACAGTTAGTTAAGTTTCAAATTACTGGTTTGGGGTCTGATTGTTAAGTTCCTCCTGTACCTATTAGTTCTGAACCACCAATATGCAGTATAAAGCTCTTAAACAAATTTCACCTGAAAAATTGAAGAAAAAAATATTCTTTTTTAATGGTTTGAGTTTTGAATCCAAAATTTTATTGAATCCTATAATCTCATATATCCTTAAGGATTCAAGGGATTTGATAGATCCGAGGGTCCCATCCCTAATTTAAATTTAAGTGGCTAATGAGGCATAGCTTTGAAAAAAAATACCACTGTAGTAGTGTTTATTATCAGTGAGAAAGTGTACATTCATATAAGTTTATATTTTTATATTTTTTAGGGAGATATAGTTCCTGTTATGCCTGTCCACAACAGCATAATGTCTCCCCCAGTCATCAATAACTCACTTCTGACTAGTGATTGGGCTGTGAAACCTGCAGAAAGAGCCAGATATGACTTACTCTTTGATTCCTTGCAGCCTTTGAATGGCATGATTCCTGGTAACAAGGTGAGTTTCACTGATGTTTCTATCCAATAAAATATGTTAGCCGGAGAAGAGTTGTTGTACAGGGAGTACATGAGAGAGTAGAGGAAGCAAGACTTATATGGTTTGGACATGTAATGAAGATGGAAAAATAGAGGATGCCGAAGGAAATGTTGGAGATGAAGTATGTGATAAAAAGACCACAGGGGTGGTCAAGAAAAAGATAAGAGGAGCAGATAACAGAAAGTGTTAAAGTGAGAGGAGAAGAATGGAATAAATTAATGGAGGAAGAGTGGTGAAAGAATAAAGGAAGATGGAGGCATTTTACTAAATTGACCCGGCCACAGGCTGGAAACGTTTGACGATAATGATAAGTGTTTAGGCTCTGGTGTGGCAGAGAACTTGGGATGGTCTCGAGATATTTGATTTGTCACTACTTGTAACTAGCAGAAAACCTATAGTTACTTTACATTTTAGAACACAAATGTTTAGAAGATACAGTAGCCCCATGGCTTCTTTGGTGCTGACTGACAGCTGACGGCTTTGAAAAGCTACCAGACCAAATTATATATCCCTCCGCCGAACCATATGATCTGCAAAAAACATGTGTTTAGCAGCTGTCACTTCTGACAGTCAAAATTTAGGTATATAATTTAGATATATACCTAAATTTTGACTGTCAGAAGTCAGCTGTGAACTATCAGTCAGCACCAAAGAAGCCATGGGGCTATTGTAATTATAATGAAATTATGAGGTGAAAATTATATTGGTCACATAGTTTGAGGTGTCTTGTCTTTCAATAAACTGGATAGCAGATGAATCTCGACCCGTTGCACTGGGGAAGTAGAGGTTCTCATATTTGATTTATCACTGGTTTTTCTATCTCTCCTCCATAAATTAAGTCGCTTATAATTAGAGTTGGGTTGAAGTCACTTTTTTATGAATTCAAATCTCCTTTTAACTTTTGAATATCGAATTTGAATCCGAATCTTGGAAACATTCATGAACCTCATAAGAAGTAAAAATATAATGAAATAATAGAAAATACATTTTTTAACTAAAATGTCTTTTTATCCATTCATTAAAACATTCATACATTTGGTTAAGTACTAAATTACTGGTCAGGGGCTTTGTTGAGTTTGTCCTATCGTTATATTGGTTTTGAATCACAAATGGACAGTATTAGAGCTTTAAGGTGGGGAAGTAGCGAATGTGAGAAAAGGCCAGGGTTTTTGCAGTTTTTCTAGCAAAAAACATTTTTTTATTAAAAATAAATCAAATATTGCTCCAGTAGGAACATAGTTTTATTTTCCTCACGCGGTGATATCAACAGTTCTTGAATATTTGTCATGAGCATAGCGACATTATATTACAAACTATTTAAATGAAGAGAAAAAGTTGTCGTTAAATTCCAGGACACCCTTGATAGATATTCAAGAACTGTTGATATCACCATGTTAAGAAAATCAAACCCCTTTTGTACTGAAGAAATATTTGATTTCTTTTGACCAACAAAATATTTTATATAAAAACTGCAAAAATACTGATCTTTTCTCGTATTCCTTACATATCCACCTTAACAGGTCTCGATTGAAGAATTGAATTCAATTTTAATTTTATTTTAATTTTATTTTTTAAAGGATTTGAGTCCTCAATCTGATGTTTTCTCATACCCTAGTAGCTCGAATATCCTTAAGGATTTGAGGGTCCCATTTATGCTTATATATTTAACCTTGTTTTTAAACAGATTAAATAAAAATAAAAAAATAAATCAATTTATTCTTGTTCACTCATGTTATTTTATTCGTTAAAAAATACATTCATTGAAATGTTTGATTTTTATTGTCTAGGTCAAGGGTCTCTTGATGGATTCTAAGCTTCCTTTGGATACATTAGGAAAAATTTGGGATTTGGCTGACCAAGATAAAGATGGAATGTTGGACCGTCACGAGTTTATGGTGGTATGTTTGAATAGAGCTAGTTCACATTATTTACACTTATGAGTTTTCATAAAGTACAACACACACATATATTATTTTTTAATAATGATGTCAAACTCTATTCTTCGACATCTCTTTGACTTCAATTTCTACTGGCATCAAAAGAATAGAAAATAGATTTTTAACATTACACTTCTCGACACCTCAATTACTAGCTTTCAAATACAAGTTGGATAAAAGTTCTGGCAGTCAAGCGAAACAATATTAATCAAAATGAGTATTTTTCATTGCCATTTCACTTTAGTACTGGCAAATTGTAAATGTACTCATATTCAACATGACCCTTTTTATGGTGATTTTGCGCAAAACAAACGTGGCTTTTTAGTGTTTTTTTAATTGCCTACACTTTATAGTATGTGTGTGTGTGTGTGTGTGCATGCATGTGTGCGTGCATGTGTGCATTGTACATTTAACAATAAATTTATAGTATTGAGATCTACAGTCTTATTTATTTAAATATAACTCAAATTCATGCCTAACACATAATGCAGATTTTGACTCATGAAATAATACTAGTAGTACAAGCCCTCCCCGATCCCCAGTAGTTGCAATGCTTCCCAGCTTCATAGGTGGGAACTTGCTCACCAATATACAACCAAATCCAAACACCCTCCTCCCCCCCCCTAACTTTAGGTAACCATCTCAACAGTACAACAGTATCTAAGTGACCATGATATACCTCTAGCCACTCTACCTTAGTCCAGTTTGTGTTTTACCCTCTTCTGCTGTAGCAGGGGACTGATGTACCCCGAAAATTTCAAAATATTGTGTTTTGTTGCGTTTTAATTATGAACTTTGAGTCCTACAAATTTCTGGTAAGTTTAGACCAGAGGCAGGCAAACTTTTCTCCCCGGGGGCCACATGGACATCTGTAAGGTCTCTATTGTGTAGCATGTGACCAAAATCTAAATAAATAATTAAATTTATTATCACACAAAAAATACCGTTATTACTCATATAACTATCTAAATTTGGTGCACAAAGAAAGTAGCAAATAAAATCTAATGTCATAGCAAATAAATGCAAATATGACATGACTCATGTTGCCTCCTGCCTAAATGTTAGAAACTACTCAAACCATTATTGTTAAGGGGATGTATGCAACTGTCCAAAATCCTTCGGGCCTCACAAATTGACAATTGCCATAGTTTGCCCACTGCTGGTGTAGACTTTGCCCTTCTATCTTCCTTTCAAGTTTCAACCTTTGATTTAATATAGCCGTTTGACGGCATTTTTCCTGTGTTTACAAAATCAATATTTATAAGCCATAGTTCAGATTCGATATAAAAAAACTTCTTGGTGTCACATAAACTTTCAAGTAAACCTAAAATATGTGTTTTGGTTGTATATATTAGAAGGGGGAAGGTTGGGAATAAAATGGTTGCACTTTTTTGTGCATTTGAGAGGAGAGTAATGGAAGAAATTAAAGGAGGAAGAAAGGTGAAAAGATCGAGGAACATGGAGGCATTTTACTAAACTGACCCGGCCATAAGCTGGAAACGGATGATTATGATGATGGCGATGATGATGATGTATGATGATGATGATGATGATGATGATGATGATGATGATGATGATGATGATGATGATGATGATGATGATGATGAGGAGGAGGAGGAGGAGGAGTTATACTTTTTTCTTTGTTGTGGTAAAAAAAAGTCAAACCTTTTAAAGTATGATTTTTTTTATGCAAACTAGACAAGCACATAATTTTTGTTTTTAGTGTTCCAAATTGTTTACTTTTTTATTACCTCTATTCCAGGCCATGCATCTAGTATACAAGGCACTGGAGAAGTACACAATCCCCAACTCCTTGCCACCAGAACTAATGCCACCTGTCAAGAGAAAAGATCCAATATCAGGCCCTGCGTTCCCAGGGTCTGTCAAAGTCTTGCCCAACCTCGTCATGCCTGTTGAAAGCACAAAGGTAAAAGGTCCAATTTGCTTCTTTTAAATGGATTAGCCTCTAATGAAATAAACCTGAAAAACAAACTAAAAATTTAATCAAACATGTGTATTCTAAAGATTGCAGATTATTATTAATTTTTATTTGTAATAAAAATAATTATAATGCTTAAAGTTTATACCGTATTTACCCAGATATAAGATAACACTTATTTTGAGAACTTAAAATTAGGAAAGAACCCTTTTTACTAATGTTTAGAGTTATCAATATTTAGTCACCCATTTACTTTAACTTATGTTGACCTTGGCCTTTCTGCAATGAAAATTAACTAAATTTGAAAATCAAAGTCTTGAAAAAAATACGTTTTAGAACACAAATTCATATGCCAAACATCACCACGCTAATTTATTGGCAACTAGTGAAGCCATGAAGTTGTTAAAAATCATCGCTTTAACAGGTTTGCTGTAGTACTTAGTAGGGATAAAAAAATATAAATATATATATATATCGATAGCAACTATTTGATATATTTTTCTGGACGCTTTGTGAAATATCGTGAATGATAAGGTTGTAATTGTATTTGTGGGTTTAGAATGTTATGAAAATGCATGGGACATGAAGGATATACGAGGATTCGAAAAATTGATGATTCGAGGCGCAAATTCTTAAACTGCTTATTGGTGGTTCAGAACCTATTATTATGGGATGAACTTAACATCCGGGGCCCTAGCCCAGTAATTTAACATTTAACTGAATGTATGAATGTTAAAAATAATGGACTATAAGCAAAAATATTAACATTTAGTTACCATTTCTATTTTTATTATTCTATTTATATATCCTCTTAATATTATAAAATATAAATAGTAATTAAATGTTAACTTTCTTTCTTACCATCCATTCATTATGACGTTCATACATTCATTTGAGTGGAACTTTTTGTTCTGGGGACTGGTTGTTAAGTTTATCCTATAAATATAAATGATTCTGAACTATCATTATGCAGTTTTGTAGCTTTTAAACAAATTTCTCTTGGAAAATTGAAAAAAACGTTTTTTTAAAGATTTGAATCACGAATATACTTAATAATTGAAGGGTCCTATCTCTAATTTTAAGTATGTTCACAGGACCATTAAATTTTATTTGTTTGAAATCGTTTTTCAAATGAACCACATTGTGACACTTAATTTGATAAATCTTTTTTGTGCAATGGACTTTATTTCATACATACTAATTTGATAAACAGCATATTTAGTACATAATATAACATTCTTACATCAATTTATTTTCAGAGTACTAATTCTAAATAATTTTGTACTAAATATGATAACTTTTTATTTTGTCTTTTGCTTTTCCAAGCTTAAAATTATGAAAACATCAAAATAATAAATTCTCAAATAACTTAATTTAAGCATTTGTAAATCAGATGGTGTGACCTCGATAAAATATACAGCCCTATTTTAAATGTCCGATCACTATTGAATTTGAACTAAAATATTTTATATAAACATGTAAATTATTTTAATGCAAGATAAGACTTGGATTGGAAGTGTTGCAAAGTCTTATCTGATGTAGGCAAAGTCCCTTGCTCTTTCGGTGTCCAGCAGCTTTGATGTCAGGCTGGAAGAACTAATTTGACATGTTACGGCAACTAACTTGCCATCTTCAGGAAAAGACTAGAAATTGATAATAAAGGAAGAGATTTAAAGATTCAATGCAAGTCCTATCGCACATTAAATTAACACTCCATACTAGATTTGTTTTTTAAAATGTTTTATAAAATAATTAAAATTATTATATTGTTTGGCTACAGGTTAAAATGTATTTGTCAAAACTTCATATTTAAAAATATACACACACACACATATATATG
The DNA here is from genome assembly GCA_902155825.1 of Timema genevievae. Classification (NCBI taxonomy): domain Eukaryota; kingdom Metazoa; phylum Arthropoda; class Insecta; order Phasmatodea; family Timematidae; genus Timema; species Timema genevievae. The sequence goes on along the minus strand of CABFWO010001999.1, from coordinate 127,463 downwards.
TGTGTGTGTGTGTGTATTGTGCCGATTTTATATATATATATTCGTATTGAGTGCATAGAATTTTTCAGGGACATTATTTATTTAGTTAAAAATTTACCTGTTAACAATAAAGTAAGCTATATTTCTGAATAACATCCCTAAATTATAGATTTAAAAAATATAATTTTGGATTTTAATTTGTGTTTCAGCCATCCGTTCCTCCACCCCCTGTTTCTGCGTGGGTCGTAACTGCAGACGAGAAGTCTAAATATGACACCTTGTTCCACCAAACGGACGTTGATAAGGACGGCTTTGTGTCTGGGTTTGAAATCAAGGATGTTTTTCTTCGGTCTGGCGTAACACAATCAGTCCTTGCACATATTTGGTTAGCTATACTGATGATTTTAGATAAGTTTAGTTCACCAATGTATTCATTATGATGGGCTCTAAATCATTTAATTTTCATTTTGTTGCTATCATGAAAGGTTGGAGGAGGGGGTGCGAGATAGTGAAGCATGAAAAGAGGATACAGATATGGAAGCTTAGCCAAGTGGAGGAGAGAGTGAGCTTTCGAGCAAGAGAAAGAGGAGCATTACCAAAGGATGACATAAAGGGAGGAGAACAGGAGGGGCAAAGGTTCAAAAAGTGCACGATAGAAGCGGCAAAGGAGATATGCAGTAAAGAGAAGGTGGAAGGAAACATTACAGGGGAATGAAAAGGTAAAGGAATCATAAAATGGTAAGAACAGAGAATTTAGAGAATGGTTCACACAAAAAAAAACCAAGAGATACTGAAGATAATTACAAGGAGGAAAAGAGAAATGCAAAGCAGATAATAAGAGAAGGAAGAAAGTATTGTACTGTCGAGTGAGGCAAAGGAGGGGCGGAATAGATTGATTCAAATGATTGATGAAAAAGGAAGGCTAATGGAGAGGGACAAGCTATGGAAATTATATTTTGAGAATTTTTTGAACTCGGAGGAAGAAGATGAGGATGAAATGGATGGAGAGATGGAGGAGGAAGTAGCAGACTTAAACTGGAAGGAGGTAGAGCCCATGAAAAGGGTGAATAAGGGAAAGGCACCATAAGTGAAGTGGACAAACTCACGACAGAAGGAGAAATGGGTCTAAATGGGTGGTATAGAGTAGCAAGGGCAGTGTGGAGGGAGAAGAAAGTGCCAGAGGATTGGGCAAAAGGTATAATACTACCAATATCCAAGAAAAGGGATAGGAAGAGTTGTGAAAATTATAGTCAAAACACAGATGTGTCAATGCGCGAAAATGTATGAAAAGATTCTGGAAATGAGAGTGAGGAAAAGTGTGAAGGGAAGATGGAGAGAGGAGGAGCAACATGGTTTCAGAGAGAAGAGTTCGACGACATATTTTATATTTGGAATTAGTCAGCTTATGGAAAAGAGAAATGAGTTTGGAAAGGATCTGGTAATGACATTCATGGATATAGAAAAAGCATATTATAGTGTGGATAGGAAGCAAAGGAAGTGGCTGGAATAGACAGAGGAGTGTATGGAATATGTATGATAATAATGCGAGTTGTGTAAAGACTGAGAAAGATTGGACGGGGTGGTTCCAATTAAAAAATGGAGTCAAGCAGGAAAGTGCCCTCTCACCATTACTATTTGTATTGGTAATGGAAATGATCATGAATAGTGTGGCGAGGTAACTGGGTGAGGAAAAAATGAAAGCATTGATGTTTGCCGATGACTTGAAGGTATGGGGGGATAAGGAAGAGGAAGTTGATGAACAGCTTCAGGAATGGAATGAGGAAGTGATAGAGAGTAGAATTAAATTAATGTGGTGATAAATGAAGTGATGGTGATGACAAGGCAGAGAATAAGGCCAAGAAATGTGATGAACTGGATGGAGTGGATTTGAAAGAAGCAGGGAGCATAAAGTATCTAGGTAATGTGACTGAAGGAAAGAAGGAAATGGAGGCATTTTACTAAATGAACCTGGTCACAGCCTGAAAACAGTTCATGATCATGGTGAATATTTAGAAAGATATTGGGACAGTAGATATATATTTGATTTATGGTAACTTGGGCCTTTTCTGACAGTTAAAGCTTTTTTATTTTTTATTATTTCTTATTAATACAGCTTGCAATTTTTTCATACTGAGATGTAATATAATTTTTTCTTTCTCTCTCACTCTTTCTCTCACTCACTGTCTCACACACTTTCTCACTCTCACACACTTTCTCACTCTCACACACTTTCTCACTCTCACACACTTTCTCACTCTCACACACTTTCTCACTCTCACACACTTTCTCACTCTCTCACACACTTTCTCACTCTCTCACACACTTTCTCACTCTCTCACACACTTTCTCACTCTCTCACACACTTTCTCACTCTCACACACTTTCTCACTCTCTCACACACTTTCTCACTCTCTCACACACTTTCTCACTCTCTCACACTTTCTCTTTCACACTCTTTCAGACTCTCTCACTCTTTCAGTCTCTCACACACTTTCTCACTCTCTCACACACTTCCTCACCTTCTCACACACTTTCTCACTCTCTCACACACTTTCTCACTCACACACACTTTCTCTTTCACACTCTTTCAGACTCTCTCACTCTTTCAGTCTCTCTTTCAGTCTCTCTTTCAGTCTCTCTTTCAGTCTCTCTTTCAGTCTCTCTTTTTCAGTCTCTCTTTTTCAGTCTCTCTCTCTTTTAGTCTCTCTCTCACTCTCTCACACTCTTTCTCTCACTTTTTCTCATTCTTTCTCTCACTTTTTCTCATTCTTTCTCTCACTTTTTCTCATTCTTTCTCTCACACTCTATCCCTCACACTCTCTCATTCTCTCACACTCTCACACTCTATCCCTCACACTCTATCCCTCACACTCTCTCATTCTCTCACACTCTATCATTCTCTCACACTCTATCATTCTCTCACACTTCTCTCATTCTCTCACACTCTCTCATTCTCTCACACTCTCTCATTCTCTCACACTCTCTCATTCTCTCACACTCTCTCATTCTCTCTCACACTCTCTCACATGCTCACTCTCCCATGCTCACTCTCCCATTCTCTCTCACATGCTCTCCCATTCTCTCTCATATGCTCACTCTCCCATTCACCCTCTCTCTCACATGCTCACTCTCCCATTCTCTCTCTCTTTCACATGCTCACTCTCCCATTCTCTCTCTCTCTTTCACATGCTCACTCTCCCATGCTCTCTCCCATTCTCTCTCCCATTCTCTCTCTCTCTCACATGCTCACTCTCCCATTCTCTCTCTCTGTCACATACTCTCCCATTCACTCTCTCTCTCTGTCACATACTCTCCCATTCACTCTCTCTCACATACTCTCCCATTCAGTCTCTCACTCTCACATGCTCACTCTCCCATTCACTCTCTCTCACATGCTCACTCTCCCATTCACTCTCTCTCACATGCTCACTCTCCCATTCTCTCTAACTCACACTGTCTCTCACTCTCCCATTCACTCTCTTTTTCACTGTCTCTCTCACTCTCTCACTGTCTCACTGTCTCTCTCACTCTCTCACTGTCTCACTCACCCATTCACTCTCTCTCTCCCATTCACTCTCTTTCTCACTGTCTCTCTCACTATCTCACTCTGTCTCTCTCACTATCTCACTCTGTCTCTCTCTCTCACATTCTCACTTTCTCTCACTCTGTCTCTCTCATTCTCACTCTCTCTCTTTCTCACTCTCTCTCTTTCTCACATTCTCACTCTCTCTCTCTCTCATGCCAAAAATTTAAAATAATAAAATTACATGTAATAGTAAATTAATTATATTTAATAAAATTACATCATGTTATAGTAATGTAATTTTATTTATTAGCTATGTATCATCTTTGCGCTATACCATTTTGAAAATATAATTTAATGTGTAAAGTCATATAATTATAAAATATAAAGTACTTTTTACATTTTTTTTCTCTCTAATATTTAAACTTTGATTCAGCTTCGGAAATATTTAATATAATCCTATTCGGCTTTGCTTCAAATTGAGAGTTTTTTTTACACACCCCTAAACATTTCTCAAGCTTCCACTGCCACATACAGTTTCATCAGGTAAAAATTACATTGCATTTAATTTTTAAATAAGGTGGCTATTTTGTGCCTCACAGGACACTCTGTGACATCAAGCAAAGCGGTAAGCTGAATGGAGAACAGTTTGCATTGGCCATGTGGCTCATCAATCAAAAATTACAAGGACTTGATCCACCAGCAGCACTCACCTCAGAAATGATTCCCCCAAGCCTTAGGTCGAAACCGCCTATTGATGGGATTATAGTAAGTACCGCTCAATCTTTTGTTGAGTTTGAGATGAGATTGGCAATAAAGATTCTTAAACATAGTTGACTAGGTAAACTTTCACCTTTCCTACTAAAATAGCTGGGACTAGATCATTTTAAGGGTTAACTTTGGTATACATATGGGAATATTTTTAACTAGACTAAATTATGTAACCCGAACAGCTAGTGAGACGTGGTGCTAGAAAAACTAAACAAAGATAATATATTATTTTAAGCATTTTAAAATTTTATTTAAAAAAAAAACTCCATGTCGAGAGCTTCCAAGTGAGTTAAACCAACCTAGTGGCCGCCACTGTTATCGATAATAGTACCAGTATTTGCGGGTAGAGGGTGTCGTGTGGTCACAACTAACCTTCCATCCGTTAATCTCAGTTTTCTACTAAACCTGAGTTGGTACTTATCTATTTATGTAACTCCTCGTTTGACCTCGTTCTAGACCCACTGTTTCACATATATATTTTGGAAGCGCAGGGGATCGAACCTGAGACCTTCAGATCTGTAGCCAGAAACTCTGACAACTACACCACAGAGGCTGTCATATCTTTTAAAAAAACATTGAGGTAGACATTATTTTTATAGCATCATATTACAATGTTCTTTGTGAATAATAAATAGTTAAAACTTTTACAAATAATATTTTGATGTAGTAATAAATTTCACTTTTTATGGCTAGTATATTATATATTTTTTAATTTAGTAAAAGCATTATCAGACCTGTCTTTTACTATTCTATTTTCATATGGGAGAAGGTACTAGAAAGAGTAATAAGATAAAGATAATATTGCTTTTACACTGAAAAGAAAAAAAAACATTTCACAAGTTACACTTCTGCCACTGGCTTGTTTCGTCCTCTTATTCCTTCACATTCTTCCAATGCATAAAATTACACGCCTCATAATTGGAAAGATTTTACTAAATAATTATACTATTTTAAATACATTACAGTACTATTCTTACAAATTTAATACAAAGTCCTTTAAAAGTTAATATTTAAATTCAAAATTTTACTTGTCTTCCTAAAAATGCCCTAGAAAAAATCAATACAAATGTTCCCAGTATTAAGATGATTCCTAAAAGCATCACATGGTGATTTAATGTTATTTGAATTCTCTCAGTTATATCCACCCGAACAGTTCCGGCGAGTTGCTTCGACTGCCAACAGCTGAAACATGAAATAAATCAAACCATATTTTAAAATAATTGGGGTTTTTTTAGAGTTGGGTCAGATCCACTATTATTCATTATAACATTTATTTATACATCCAATTAATTGTTAAATTACAGGTATGGGGTCTGTTTGCTAAGTTCATACTATAATTACAAATAATTTTAAACCACCAATAAATAAGATCTTAAACAAATTTCACTTGAAAAATTGAATATATATATAAAAAAAAACACACGTTGATAAATTAATGGTTGAGAACTGGATGTTGTGCCCATCATAGTCTTAAGATAGATTATAAGTCATATGAAGATACAACAGGGTTAGCAAGCCAGTAGTGGAAAATATATGGCTTGAATAAAAAACTGACCCAGGCCACAGGTTGGAAACTGTAATGAATGTAAAAAAAAATTGTACATAATACAGTTTAGCTTTAACGTTTACTTGACATCATCTTGTTCTAACCTATTTGTGTTCTAAAATCCCTACATAATGATACCTTTCAAAATATTATTTTGTATAAGTCTTATGATCTCTTTGGTTCATTAACAAAACAATTTTACTCAGTTGCTGGCCTTGACATTTCAATGGCCATCAGCTGCATAAATCTGCCTTGGTGAAGTAGTTGGCTAACGCCCTAGTTTCGTATAGAGCCAGACTGCCAATGAGGGTAAGATCGAGGTTTGAATCTAGGTCAAGTGAACTGGGGTTCGTTTTTCCTAAATGGGTTTTCACTCTCCCTCCATGCAAATGCGGACTCATTTCCTCTAAACTAACCTTCCCAATTCCTAATCCATTAGAGTAATTAGTACATAAGCGTATATCCCGAGTGGGTAGTAAGCCGGTACTAAATAAATAAATCAGCTGCATAATACCCTCTTTGTTAGATTCTTATCCCCCACCCCTACCCCACTCTACTTTCCTCTCCCCACCACCAAACCCTCACACTTAATCCAAAACATCTTACAAGTAGAGTGAAGAGTAAACGAGTCATTCATCACCAGACAGACACAATGCAAAGCAAAGAAAAAACCTTTTTCGAGGAACTCAAAATTGCCCTAGGAAGCAAGTGCAAGTATCTGTTTGGAGCTAGGCTCGGAAGATCAAATTCTAAATACTAGCAGAGCCCTACAATAAACACATAGGATTGGATACATTAAGTTATCTTTGAAGATTTGTGTTTGTTACCAACCTGTAAATATTAGAGTCTGCAACTCTTGGTTTGTTAATGATCAAGTGGTCCAGTCCGTCTATGTATATTCTCCCCTTGGATTGCTGCAATATCAACATAGGATTGATGTATTTGTCTCCAGCTTGCCAGAGAACAGGTGTGTCACTGTTCAAATTCCTGAAACCATTTAATCTATCTTTATCATAAATCACTTTTACTAGCCTTCATACCCAGGTGAAATATCACCTAAGTCAACTTTCTTGTTTGCCCAAATAATAGGGTTTGTAGGAAAGCTTGGTGATAGTTCAGACTTTTGTGATTCTAGTTACTTTTGTTCAAATCTACTTCTCAAGACCTTGACTCTACAATGGATAAAGATCATCTTGTTCGCTGTAGCGCTCTAAAAATGATTTAACCCTTCACTTTTGAGATTCAAGAAGGCAAATGGAATTACTCCATTATACTGGTCACTAGCAACCAACCAAACATCTTAAAGCCTAGTATGCACTAAGAAACAATCCCCCAGAAACATTGCTTACAAACATTTGGGAAACATGAGGAACAGTTTGAAAACAAATAGTTGTGTTTTCCAAGAAGTAAACATGTTTCTTGTCATTCATTTCAAATAGGTTACAAGAAACAGTTTTAGCTTATCTGGGTATGTTTGCCTGCATTCCTGGCAACAGTCAACGTGGACCAGTTTGCTTCTCCTGTTCACAAAGATTACATCATTTCCTGGTTTTTCATTTGTCACCTCTTGGTTAACCGAAAATACACTGGAACTTATAGTAATATTTAACACAAACACATTGTTTTGGACTATAAAAATTGCGCAAAAAAAGGGGATATTTATAATGAAATAGGCGAAAAGTACTCAGTTGATTCAATTGAAGTGTAAAAAAAGTTAAAGGCCATTCCTGTGCAATTTCGAAGGAAGCACACTTTTTTTTAATCACAATCAATAGCAGCATTCTCCTCGGCAGACATCTTTCATTCACCTGAACTGTGAACGGAAAACCATGTTTAATTATTGTAGTTTGGACGCAAAACATTGTTTTCAACTTTTTGTAAACATTCTGTTTCCCATTTTTCCCAACAATTTGCAAACCGTTTCTATACACGGGAAAAACATGGGAAACCGTTTCCGTTCAAAGTTGGCAAACAATGTTTCCAAGTGCATACTAGGGTAAGAACATTTTTTTAAGAAGCTTCAACCATTTTTTATGAAACCAGGAGCTCTCTCATAATAATGTCCATACATTCACTGATTAATGTAAATTATAGATAATCTTTTCAGCAGTTGCCATCACCCTATTTTCATGCTTCTAAGCAAACAATCTTTCTAATGCTTTGATGTTTTTAGGAATCTAAGCCACCATAAGGTAGCAAAATACGTGTACAGAGGTTTTTTTCTTTCGTTCTTTCTCCCTTCCTTCCTTCCACAAAATGGCTTTCCACTCTCCACCCAAATAAATACAGATGTGTTTCCTTTAAATGATTTCCATTCTCATATAGTACAAAAACTGGTATGCTTCCCCTAAATTTTACTGTCCTTATCCCCATTCTTATTAGTGTATATATGCTTATAGATTGAATGAATAATAACTGGTATCCGATTCAAGGGCCAAATGGTCTAAGGCGTTATTCTCGTATTAGACTGGCCTTATGAAGATAGGGAGATTGGAGTTCAAACCATGGTCGGGTGAGCGTGGTTTTCCTTAAATGGTTTTCCACTCTCCTACCATGCAAATGCGGATTGATTACCTCTAAAATATTTCCTACTTCATGCCTACCCCATTAGAGTAATTATCATGTGTATAACTTGAACAAGTAGAAAGACGTGGTAGTAAAAATATCCTTAATAAATAAGATGTGGTGCACCAAAAAAAAAACTTATTTCAATTATGGGGTAAGCTTTACATTTTTCTTCATAAAAAAATTGATTGCAGGGTAAGCAATACATTTTTCTTGTCTATACTAGCCCTATTCCATTGGTTAAAAACTGTACATTAGCGACTTTACCCAGGGCACTTGACCGTAATTCTGGTAGAGGTTGTGTCTTCATATAAGGACATTCTCTGCACGTCAGGAGGTATAGCTGGGACACCTTGGACGGTGGAGTAGATGCCTGCCGAGTTGTTTGCTCTCTCAATTATGTTGCCTTTCTCATCACGTATTTCAAACACCTCTGGTTCTGGGCAGGAACTCTGTTAGGAATTTAGTTGCATTTGTACACACAATCCTCACAATTAAACATATTAGCATGCGCTATCTACAGAAGAACTTCATTTACGACTCATTTTAAACCTGCTTCAGTGGTCACATTATCAAAGGCACTACTTTCGCCATATACAAGACTGCCAAAGATGGGGAGATCAGGGTTTGATCCCTGACTGCTGAACTGAGGGTGGTTTTCCCTAAATGGTTTTCCAAACCACGCAAATATGGGTACACTTCCTCTAAATTCAACCTTCCTAATTCCTAACACAATAGCTTAATTAGTACATAGGCATATAACCCAAATGGATAGTAATACGCGGTGCTAAAATAATAATTATATAACATAATTGGTACATGAAATTAATAAAATGTATTTTTTTCCTTTAAAAATAAGTATGCTTCATTACCTATATGCTGATAAATAGTGATTTCATAAAGTGTAGCTAATTATGGTAAAACAAAATGTAGGCCAATTTTAAGGAAATTAAATCACATTGTGGAATAAATATCCCAGCAGACTTTGCCGAAGATCAAACCCCCTTCTTCCTAGGTCAAAGTCAAAAATCTTAACCAGTAAAACTAACAACTGTTTCAAACCTTGTCCTTAGTGATAAATAAAATGATAGAATATTAGGAAAATGGTAGAGCACAAATAAAAGTAACAACACTGACACATATTTACACACACTTCAATATTTCGATGCTATTGTAGCATCTTCCTCGAAATATTGAAGTGTGTGTAAATATGTGTCAGTGTTGTTACTTTTATTTGTGCTCTACCATTTTCCTAATATTCTATCATTTTATTTATCACTAAATGTTTTTGCTCAATGCACTTTTTTCATATATAAAAACCTTGTCCTTAGGGATTTTTTATTTAATTATTTGGGATATTTAATGTGCACTTTCTAAACCAACTGATTATATTTGTCTGCTAATGCTGTTGCGACTACTTTACACACCCAAATGATTTTAAACCCAAATGATTCAACACGACTAGCGCATTAGCCAACTACGCCACCAAGGCGGGTCACTTTTAAAAGATCACTGTTTTGTTATAAATGTTGAGTTTTTTTAATTACCTGTTATATTCTACATTTAAAATAATATAAACTTAAGTTTTCTCATACTATTTCATTACTTTTAATCATTTCTTTTTATCCAACTCAAAACAATATTTTAAACATAATTAAAAGTACTTATTGTTTTGGAATATATTATTGATTATGTGTAATATAGTGCATACAATAATACTTTTCAATGCAGGCATCGTATTTACTTGTAAAAGAGAAAATACTTGTCTTTTATATATATATATATATATAATAAATTATTTTATGATTATTTTATCATATTTTGAAATATTTAACTGAATAAAATATGTTTATCCACTGCATGGGTACATCATTGTAAAAAAAAACTTGTTTCCGTCATGTTCAACCACATGGTTTAAATTCATCAGTTGCCATTTTGAAGCTATGTTCGTTAGAACTTTTGTGAAAGTGATGTGAAAAGTAATTTTTTTAGGTGGAATAAAATGATAAATAAGCTTAGTGCCCTACCTCAAATAAATATATAATTAATATTGGCCTAAATTACTTTGTTTAGCTATCACATTCATATTCTACCATCTGTTTTCATTACAGTTATCCAAAGTGATAGGTGTCAGCTGTTGGTGTAGGGATATATTGACTATTTAGAGTAACTTTTTGAGCTGTCATCCAAGTAAACTAATGTGGTGAATGAATTATATGTAGAGGGAGGTTTTAAAAAAATATAAATCATTAATTTCCCTCCATTTAGATGTGGTTACATTTACTCTAAACTCTTTGTTCCTCCCTTGATTTTATTCCATCAGTGTAAATAAATTCATATGGTCCAAACGGTTGGTAAAATATAGTATCATAAAAATACATTTGTGGTTCAACTACCTTACAGAAACCAGTTATTATTTCACTATGACGTCCACTTATTTGTGGCAAATTTCTCAGCTTTTCTGGCAACAAAGGAGATCGACATGGTATTCCTTTCTTAAAAAGTTTGAGTATTTCAATACTTTCTTTCATTTGATCATCAATATTTTCTTGCGTGGCATCAATCGTGATACTGGTTGTGGTTGAGTTAGAGTCCTCGTTGTTTACAGCATCCTCATCAATCAGTTTAACGGTACACATCCCAAAGCGCACCCTTTTCCCCACATTGTTGCATTGGCTACAAGCGCTCCATGGCTCCCAGTTTGAAAATACCTCTAGGTTTAGCTCATCGACAATTTTGGGAGGCCTACGATGTGGTTTGTTTTTAGGCGCAGTGTCGGGATAAACCTGTAAAAATGTAAAAACTTTGTTATAAGACATAATTTTGTCTATAGAAAAACTAAAACACTGATTATAATGAGGTGTTTCATTTTTCCAAACATCATTATAATACTATTACCATTGGGGTTTAGTTTTGCATTAACATAACACATTAGCTAGAAGTGTCTGCCTACTGAGCTAAGGGTCCCGGGTTTGATTCCCTGCATGGCCGAAAATTTATCATTGATGAGAATATGGGTTTACCCTTTCACATTGATAAATCAATGGCCAGGGACTGGATGTAGTGCCTGTCCTAGTCAAGTTAGATAATAAGGCTTATGAAGCTTCGACAGTCCTAGCAAGCCGGCAGTGGAAAATATATAGCTTGAATAAAAAAATTGACTCGGGCCACAGGTTGGAAACAGTAATGGATGTATAATTAGCTAGAAGTGTTAGGTGTTTATTAGAATGACCCAGTAGGCTACTATTTGGTTCCAATTTGTGTGTGGGTGTGTGTGTGCATGCATGTGCGCGTGCGAGTGTGAGTGCGTGTGTGTGTGTGCCACACACACACACACACACAAAGGAATAAGAAAGCATTCATCTGGTATATATATATTCCAGATGAATGCTTTCTTATTCCTTTCAAATTCCCCTTAATTTTGTTTCCTTAAATAAGGAGCTACTGATGGCCAGCACACTGGCACAGTAACATAGGTACTAGTAGTTAACAAAAACATTTACCCGGCCCCACCATATTTACTAGTGCCTGGCACTCAAATGTAAACCACATCCCACCCATGTTAATTCCCTTGCCAGGATCTCAATTCATAATTAAAATGTATTGACACTAAGAATCTTTGACATTTGTAGTTACTTTTAGTAAAAAAAATTCCAATATTTTGTTAAATATGGTGAATAATAATAATAATAATGTAACTAAGCACATAAGACAATGTTGCCAAGTATTGTTTACTTACATTAACAATCGGCTCTGAGTCGTTAGCAACATGCAGAAAGTAAGATGCGGTGACCGCATTGCCCATCTTGCAGAGAAACTGTCCCGAGTCTGTCTGCTGAAGGTTGTAAAGATGTAGCATCTTGTCCTCAGGTGACACTAGTGTGTGTTCCCCAAATTGTACAGGTTGGGTGCTGTTCATGGTTTGGGTACGATGCATCCAAGTTACTTCATTAGGGTCTTCTGCTTCAGCTGGAGACACACACACTTTGCTGCCAAACCTGTAGAGTTTTTTTTTTGTAAATGTGATTTACATTAGGCCGCTCGCTATACATTGTAAATGTTTCAGGTATCTTATATGTTTGATATCATCTCTAGTAGATTTTATTAACCATTTTAATAAGTCTGTATCCTCTGCCACATCTCCTATGTATATTAGTATGCCTACCTTTGGAATGAAACATCCTTATACAGTTTTTCTACTGGGTCACAAAAAGTAACTAATTGCAAAATAGGTCATTAAAGTCCCTGAAAAGTCATGAATTTTCAATATCTTGGTCATAAAGTCACGAAAATATTTTTGTTTGAATTTCCCGCACATTGTAACAACGCAAACACATCCAAAGTTGCACCACCTACTTACTACCCATGATGTCATGCGCTAGCCGCAAATTGAATGATTGTTTTTACTGTGGTACCAAGGACAAGGTAAACGTTCACTATCTAGTTAAAGATTAATTTTTTGTGTTAGTGCATTATGTCTATATATATGCATTATATAATTTTCGACCATTTACAGAAGAAATTTTGTGGTCAAAAAAGTCACTAAAAAGTCACTAATTTTTGTTTCTCCAACTCAGTAGACACCCTGTTAAACCAGTATACAGGTGTTATGAGTTAAGAGAACACTTATTAGAGGACATACTTGTTTAAATAAAGAGTCCTGTGTGATTGAAAATTTACTGTTAAAACTGTAAATTAATATTAACTAAATCAGGAGATTATTTTCTCCAATATTGGTGGACATTTTCAAATATTTTCATCACACCATCATGTCACCTCTATTTAAAACCACTGATTTATAGTTTTTAAGCTATCACATGGTATAATTATTATGAGCCTAGATATATATCTGATCATCTATACAGAGTTCATATTAGGCTCGTGATATGATAATTATTATAAAGAGTAAAAACTATGGTTTGTAGTTCTCTTTAGATTTCACCCATTATATTTGTAACCAAGAATGGAAATAAATACTTCTCCTTTTCTTAAAATTTGTAAATATCATGGGGACCTAGTTGAAAAATATTTTGACTTACTTTACTGATCCTCCTTCAAACACCATCACAGCTTCTGGCATGATTGATCTGTGGGGACCAATGGTGATATGTGATATGTTAAGACACTCGTAATATTGTTCCCACATTTGACCAATTATTTCCAAGAGTTGCCGATTCATCCCTGGGTAGTCAAGTTCGCTTTCTCGTATAAATTCACCTTCTTTTGGAATTTTTCTTTTTTTACTAAAAAACTCTTTGATTTTACCTTTTAATTTTGAAAATATAGAACCTTCGGTATAATTTAACAAGACCAATAAACAGTACACAGTGAAAAGTTTCATCATAAAAAGATAAAAAAATTATTAGTTCTTGAATAAAATCGATTGCTTGGTTATCAGAAAATAAGGCTTGTCTTAAAATATTTAACAAAAAAATAATTTGGCATTCATAACAAATAAAGTCAATCTTCTACTTCAAACAACATTGGGGCCCTTGACCACCGGTTTTTCTTTTGCTTATTCTTTCTATTCTTCCTCCACTTCTTAAACTTTTTTCTGAGTCCTTTGAAGAGTATGCAGTCAACTTGCTGAATTATAGTGGATATTATTAAGAAAAATAGTAGAGAAACAAGCTTTACTAAGGTTGTCATTTTTTTTCTCTTTATTTGGCATGTCACAATTTCCATGGCAGCGAGATCTATTTGTTTTTATTTCCCATAGCAACCATTATTTAAAATATACTAGTAATATTATTTGTTTTCTGAACTCTTGGTGTGGGCCTTGCACAGCTTGACTTCTTACTTTATGGCACTAGGAACTCAAAAGTACACCACATATCCCTCTCTTGGCCAGTTCTATCCAGTCCTTCTCATTATATCAAATATCTTTCAGGTCCATTCTAATGTTATCCTCCCATCTCCGTCTAGGTCTTCCCAATGGTCTCTTCCCATTGGGTTTGTCAGTCAGTACCCTAAACAAGGTTCTAGAATCTTCTATTTGTGCTACATGTCCTGTCCACCGTAATCTGTGAAATATTCTTATCCTAACAATATCTTGGGATGAATACATGACATATACACAGTTTCTTGCCTACCACCAAAGAGAACGGTTTGATTAGCTTTATATTATGTATGGATAGCTTTTAAGATGTACATAATACACATTTGTATTAAGGTGTACTTGATACTATCCTGTACTAAGCTCTTAGTGTTCTAAAATCCTTATAGAGAAATACCTTTCTATATCTTCTTTTATCCCAGCCCCATACTCTTTTCCTTTTATCAACAAAACCAGTTTACTCATTTACTGACCTTGACATTTCAATGGCCATCTGCTGCACAATATCTTTTTCTTTAGGTTATTCTCCACCCTCAAACTTTATCAACAAACTATCACATCCCAACAAGTAGAGAAAAGGTAAACAATTATTAAATTATTAGTCATTCAACACCAAACACAGAAAATAACCTTTTTAAGGTGCTTGAAATTGCAGCCCATAAATCTTTTGTGCCCAGCTAAAACTCATGACACTATGGATAAAAATTATGAATTAGTACAGAATATAGCTCTAAATTTTTCTAACACCAGACATTTAATGCTTATCTTGATAAATTATGTGCTTTAAAGAGAACTTTTATATTTCTGAAATCTCTTGGATGTTGTGCTATAAAATCAAGCCAAATTATATTTGTCTTATATATTCGGTTTCTAGGAACTTTGATATATTTAAACTTTGTTATATATTTGAATTAATTTATGTATGTTGTATTATTGTTTTGTTGAAATTTACATATTTTTTTTTTCCAGGAAAATAACAATGCTCCTTATTCAAACCCTGAACTAGACATGATAACCAAAGATATTGAGGAACTAGCTAGAGAAAAACATATATTGGAGACTGATATAGCTCAGAAAGAAGCGGATATTAAAATCAAGAATGGGGAAATTAAAAGTTTACAAGTAAGTTGAAAATTGGTTTGTCGTCAACGCCTTAAAATTCCAACATGAATAACCATTGTTCAAAGAGAATTATATTTATAATAATCTCACTACAATAAAATAATCCACTTGACTTTAAGGTGTAAAAGTAGGGAAAGCGAGAAAAGACCGGTGTTTTTGCAGTTTTTATAGCAAAACATATTTTTAGTGGAAGTAAATAAAATATTGCTTCAGTTCAAACACATGGTGATGTCAACAATTCTTGAACATCTGTCATGAACAGCGGCATTACATGACACACTTTTTAATGAAGAGAAAAAGTTGTCATTACATTCCGGGACACCCTGAGAGCTATTCAAGAAATGATGTCACCATGTGAAGAAAATAATCTCTGGTTGTACTGAGACAATATTTGATTTATTTTGACCAATAAAATGTATATGCAGGGTGGGGCGCAAACAATTAGACAATCTATGTTGTTGAGGAAAGGGATGGACAAAGTGCTGAGGTTTGCCTGACGTCTGTCGGAACTCACCTGAGTGACATTATCTTCAAAAAGGGAAAAAGTGTATTATGTAGTATGCTTTTATTTAGATAGTGAATATTTACTTTTTAATTAAAGTGTTAGTTTTCAAGTTTTTAATTGTTTCGACCCCACCCCGTATAAAAACTGCAAAAACAATTACCTATTCTGACCTTAAGTCATTATAAAGTTCCCTATACAGGTCTAAAATGCTGGTTAAATCAATAATTTAGAGTTTTGGGAAGGGCCCTTCAAGGGAATAGGTCCTTAGAATGATGGAAAAAAATCCTGTTTAGAAAAAAGTGCTATCACAGTATTGGTGGGTGTGGGTGTGAGTAACATGGGACATAAAATAAAAAGCAGATTTTCAAGATTAGATAGGAGGGAAGAAAGGTGAAATGATTGAAATAAATAGTTCACATTTGCCCACTTGCTATGGGAATTTGATGAAACTCCTATGAACACACCTACAAAGGCATCAGTCTCATATAGTCCAATTTTTAGCAAAGCTGTAGCTTGAATTTCAGCTGTGAACTTAGGTGTTTTTGCCTAAATGGTTTTCATCCCTCCATCTATGGTCCATTGGTGTAAATATGTGGCTAGCTTGGGCTGGGCACAGTAAAAAAGCTGTTTTGAGATAATTGTTTATGTTATTCTGTTTGAAGTCTTTTAGTAAAGATGATGTGTAAACAACTCACCCAACTTTATTTTTTGATTGTTTGCTAGAGTGAACTGGACACCCTGGCAGCAACATTGAAGCAATTAGAAAATCAGAAGGGGGAAGCTCAGAAAAGATTAAATGACCTGAAGAATCAGGTAGGAAGATGTTTGATGTGCCACTCTTGTACTATGTATGTTTATGCGCTCGCTGTAACTCTTGGCATGTGCTGCACTATCTTCTTCTTGCTTTGCATGTTGCATTAACTTTGCTTTGTATGCGTCCAAACCTCATAGTGTGATTCTAGTCCAATTCAAACAATAAGTGTTTTTACTTTTGGTCTATTGGGGAGGGTCAGAGGGGGGAGAAAGAGAAATACAAAGTTAGATCCTGCTTTTACAAACAGGAATTAGAAAATCCGATCACCACTGACGAGTACAATTTTGTTTCCGACCACTCAAATCTCCTTAAACTACCTAATTCCTATAAATTATTACATTGTTAATAATGCTGACACCTTTGTTGGTAACATGGTCTAATGCGTTACTCTCATGTTAGACTAGGCTGCTGATGACAGGGAGATCGGAGCTCAAATCCCGGTTGGGCTTACTGAGGGTGGTTTTTCCAAAATGGTTTTCCCCTCTCCCTCCACACAAATATGGATACACTTACTATCTATTGACCTTCCTCACCTCTAACTCACGAGCACAATTTGTTAATATACATATAACCTGAATAGGTAGTAATACACAATGCTAAAAAATAGTTATAATAATGTACAAAGCTAGATCGTATAATATCATTAGGTGACCTGGCGGTCTAGGGGTAAGGCTTCAGACTTCTGTGCTGAGGGTCCGGGGTTCAATCCTCGGTCCCGGCACAGATTTATCTGATTGCCAAACCCTTCCTTCACCTCTGGCAAGACGTGTATTAATCACAACTTGTGAATGTGAGGAATGCCAGGCCTCTATGGGTAGTAATTTATACCATAGTGTACTTGTGTTTAAATAACTATTATTCATACTTTTGTGCCCATATCTAAATCTAAGGTATATTAAACAATTTTCTTTAACTTTTCATTCATCAGTTTTAAACTTAACTTTTTTCTATGATGAACAGTATTTACTGAATTAAAATTAACTATCAGGTCGAGAAATTGGGCACTACTGATAGATTTTCTTGATGAGACGGCCCTTGCCTTTTTGTCCAGTGGCAGCAATTTAAAGTTTGAACTATGATCTTCTTTTTATTGTAAAGGCCTGTGTTCCCTTTAATTGTATCTACCCCTATTTCCTGTACTTTCTTCCATATAATAATAACAAAATGTACCTCAAAAAGTGAAAAGATGTTTCCCTTAAATGGATAGGTTGACTATGGCTATTTCTTTTAAAATAAACCAACATGGGGGCAAAAAATTACTTGATGTTTACAGCAATGGTTTTTGTCTTGTCCATATACTAAACTGGCTAACTCAGTAAAAATTTCAGTTGCTTGCAGACATTTCTTTAAACTAGATATTGAAAAGAACTCCTTATATATCAACAATTTACATCTTCTATTAATCTGTTGTGAATGTCTGTATTTTTGTTTCAACTAGCAAGCATTCCTCAACGTTATTTTACTTAGAAAATGTTTGAAAACTATACCTTTGCATTCATTGTTGAGAGCTTGATGTTCTTAGAATGCATCTCTAAGAGTTGTTAGAACATTATATTAGAACTTTCTAAGTAAATTGCACACAGTGTATTGCTTTGTTATACCATTCACTTAAGGTTGGATTTAAGGGAATGTAAGTTGTGAATTTGTATTTCTACTTTGTCAAAAATAAATAATTGGTTCAATACTGTAGGTATGTTGATCAAAGTCTTTGATAAAATAAAATAATACTTTTATTTAATATAACTTTTCTTAAAACATAATTCCTGGTATTCTCTTTAAATCCGTGTGCTTTGTTTGAATTTTATTGTATTTTACTCTTAGGTAGTATAATCACAAATACTTCAGGTTAGTAAATTTCTCTTGCAATAAAATCAGCAAACAAAAATGTCAAGAAATAATAAACAGGATAAATTAATTATTTTAAAAGGATATTGTACTTATGTTGTCTGATTATAAAATAGGTTTCATATAAATTTTAACCCTAAGCACACACACACACACACACACACACACACACACACAC
>CABFWO010001999.1:72414-108696 GCA_902155825.1 Timema genevievae | reverse complement strand
ACACACACACACACACACACACTCAATTTGCACATAGTAACTTGCTGGGGAGAGTAGAATATTGGTTGATTTTAAAATAATTCTTGTACTGTTCTCAGTTTGAACACTTTTGGGTGAATTGGAGACCTGAGTATTTAATCCTCATATTTAATTTGACAATTACACATATGGCTAGTCTTGTTTACAATATTCTAGATTATTTTAGATGAACATTTACATTGACTCTGTACTATCCTCATAATTTTGCTTAGCGTTATTTGCAATAGAGCACTGGCTAAATTACTTTAACATCCATTACGGTTTGTGGCCTGGGTCAGTTTTTTATTCAAGCCATATATTTTTCACTGCCGGCTGGCTAGGCCTGTTGTAGCTTAAAATACTTTATAGTCTAACTTAAGACTAGGACAGGCAAAACATCCAGTCCCTGGTCGTTAATTCATCAATTTGAAAGGGTAAACCCACTTTTCACCTATGATAAATGTTTCGGCTATGTCGGGAATCGAACCCAGGACCCCTAGCT
This sequence comes from Timema genevievae, assembly GCA_902155825.1. NCBI lineage: Eukaryota > Metazoa > Arthropoda > Insecta > Phasmatodea > Timematidae > Timema > Timema genevievae. Next base: position 108,176 of record CABFWO010001999.1, on the reverse strand, counting down.
CAGTAGACAAACACGCTACCGACTGAGCTAAGATGTCAGATCACTGGCTAAATCGTGGGTTTAAATTAGGAGGGATAGCCAACATACTTACCTTAGTGGTACTGGAGTAGAAATTGTTCAGTTAAAACACTATAAACCCATTTTTAAGGACAAGCTTTCACATTCACACACGGCTTCACCAGGTCAAGATAAAGAACTATTTAATTGATTTCCCACAAATGTGAACATACAATTTGTATAGATCAAAAGCTTGGTGTATAAAGAAGGGATTATTTCACCAAAATATTATTTTTAAGAATATTTTGTCCATGCACTTATTTATTTTTTATTATAAAGTACATCTAAGTTTTATTATTTTATAATCTTGAATTACTGTTTATCACCTTTTTTTAAGTCTTTTATTTTAATTTACAAATTTTGTCGGTTTTTCTCCCCTACATACTTAACAAGCGACAAATCTGGCTGTATTTTAGGCGATGCTTTTTTTTTATTTGATAGAAAGCGTGATTGTATAAATTTCCTATCAACATAGGAAAGGCTAGCTTTTTGTTTTTAAATGCAATTATTAATAGAGTATGAAATGTCGCACTTTAATTTCTGCATCCCTTCAAGAGGAAATGCATGTATCTTTTTATTTTTTGACTTGTTTGCTTTTGATTTTAATTTTGTGTAGAAAACTGCAGTAGACAAAGAACTTAATGACATCCAGGAGCTGTTGGAGGAAGAGCAAGCCAAGGTAATAATACCTAGTCTAATGTTCCCCTGTTAATATCCATCATTCACTCTCTTTGCAAAAACAAAGGTCTTAGCTCAAATATTATTTATGTTTGCGTAGCTTTGCACATGACTTTTGATACTTTTTTTTAAAATTTGGTGTTAATTATTTTAGTTTCTGATTATCTTTTTAAAATCTATTTTGCATTATGTAAAGTTTAATTTAAAAGCTAATCGCCTTGCTGGATACTATGTGCATCAATTTTTAATTTGTATGTATTCCTCTCAAATCTTGGTTCATTTTATGGTTGAGAAATACTAAGTTAAAATGTTGCATCCTTTCAACAGGTATTAAATTTTAACTATCATGGTGTATTGGTTAAGAAACTCTAATTGTTTCATTTGGGCAAACTGACCTTAAAATTAATATTGGTGTCAGCTTTTCATTTTCATTGTTTAAATAATACATACTAATATTTTAAATTTATATTTTATGAATTAATTATGTCAATAACTTAATTCACTACCTTTATGTGTGTTTTCTTCTTCAAGCATGTAGTCTCATACATTTCTTTGTCTACTTTGTAATATATTTGGAAGAAGGTAAACGAGAGGTGGATAGAAACATATAAAAGGAATGAACACAGTATGGCTTTAACAATGAAAATAAGAACACAGTTCAAACTTTACATTGCTACCATTGGACAAAGAGGTATGTTTCTATCTACCTCACCTATACCTTCTTCAAAATATAGTACAATTAACTCAAAAAGCGAAAAGAGGTTTTCCTTAACTCTTTTGCTTAGTTAATCAAATATATCCGATCTCAGCATTATAGCCATTGACTGTGGAAATCGACTACCCCACAACATATAAACTTTATATACCTTTGCCGCGACAGTCGGAAATAGCCACAAGAGTGTTAGAACACTGAATTTTTCATACTAGCATGGCCATGCGCCTCTGACATCTGGTGTTAGTTTTGAGAACTGTCAATTACCAGCTGCTAAATCATGGCAATAGTAGCACTTGTTTACTTCTGCATTTAACTACTTGTAGCACACGTGCAACATTTATGGGGCAGAAAACATTGTTGAGGGATTTATTAATGTAGTATTTGTTATATTTACCCGGTTACTCTACTGTGTTAGTAACATTTAATTTATAATTGATGAATTCGTGCCATGTGAAGTGTAATAAATATATTTGGTTAGTATGGCAATTGAACAATTCAATAATTCAGTGAGTTTTAAAATTTATTTTATTTCTTCTAATTGCTATCTTATTTTTGTTCTTTACCTGATTCCTATTTTGAAACCATGCCTAACACAAATATATGATCTTAAAGACTACACTGAGGAAAGCACCATTGTAGAACAAAATTGTTCAAGTTGTGTTAATGTAACCTAATTTTCAAAAGTTTTTGTTTTATTACATAAGGCCTATATAAGGCCTGTCAAATCCTCATTTAGCGATTGGTTTGACACTATTGTGGGTTGCTAGTAAAATAAATAATGGTTCTGATAGCAGAATAACATTGCATTTGGGTAAAATGTGACATAAAATTTTATTGATATAAAATATTAATAAGTGCTTTATAGACAACGTGGTGCTAAATTTCATATTTAAAATACATTACTAGTTGAAAATCCTATTATTTGATCATAATCATGATCATCATACAAATTTTCAGATTTTGAATTTGTGACTTATAATTTCTGAAGGTAAGAAGTAAAAATTAAATATGCAACAAAAGGGTTAAAGAGGTATATTTGTATACTCTTTGTTATTTACATATGTCTCCATATGAAAAAGTAGTATTTCCAAAAATTTAAAAACTCTGTATGACAGTGTAAAGAAGTTGGACGTGTGAAAAGTGAAAGAAGAAATTAAGATAGAAGTGTGTTTGTCTCTATCTAGGCCTAACCTAACAATCCTTTCAGATTTGCTTCCTTCACTTTAACTTACTTTACATTTATGTACAGTGTTTCCACGCTTTATTATTATATATTATTATTTCCAAACCAGGTTAGTATCATTCTTAAATTTAAAATATTTGGTCACAATATTATTGTCATAAAAACCAAATAAAATACATATTTTATTTACTTACTCAATGGTCTTTGTTTGAGGAAAATGAGTTTTTAAATGGAAACTTTGGTTGGCTGTAGGAATATTGAGAAAATAAATTATGATCGGGGCACTTATTTTTCTGATAATTTAATACAAAAAGAAGCAAATAATGAAGTATGCTACCTACTTAATAAATATTTGTATAGTTACGATATCTTTAACTATAATTAAAATCAACCTAATTGGCCATTATTTGCATACAAAAGGTCAAAAAGTTAATTTCGAGTAAATATTCAATCTCATTTTATTTTGCCTGTGTAAAATACATTTAAAAATACTAGAATAAACTTACACACACATATATGTATGTGTGTGTGTGTGTGTGTTCATTTCTATGTGTATATGATCACACACTGATTGTCAGCCAAAGAGTGGGTGAGTGTTGTATTTTGTATATCAAACAAGTTTTTGGAATACAAAATGTTTCCAAACAAATGAGAAACGTTGCAATAAATAAGAAGGTTAAGGCAAAAGACAAATATATTTGCTCATGTTTAAAACAAGTGTAATAATTACTTAGTTTTAAGAAAAATATGAGGAATGCATGTTAGAGGAGCTACACCAAAATTTACTTTTAAAGTGAAGGAAAAACATCAGTCTAGGTGGTAAATGACTGAAGTGTAGTGGGTTAGCTATGTCATACACTCTATAGGACTAATAACACTTTTGTGAAATTATTAGTTATAATCTGGGCCTGGATTTTCTTTCTTGGTTTGTCACATACAATGCTCAAAAGTACATTAACTAGGGATGTGCTAAGTCCCCTTTTTCATTTCAAAGCGAAATAAAATTGAATAACCTGAGTTATTTCCAAAGCCGAATCAACGTTCAAATATTTTTAAAAAAAAGTTTGAAAAAATATTATATAACTGTAAATTTAGGTTTTTAAATATAATTTACAAAATGCTATATCTCAAATATAATGAATGTATTTCATCTTAAAATAAAAAAAGCTATCACAAAATAAAATTGGACTAATTTTTTTTTATGTAAATATCAATTTGTGATGGATATAACAGCAGAAAATAAGAAAAAATAAACATAAACGTGTGCTTTAATTTTAAATATCTTTTTGGCGAAGCTTAGTAATTCTCATACCCAAAATTTTACTTTTGAATCGAAGTCGAATAGAATGGATATACATCTAAAAGTCGGAAGTTTTACACACCCCTAAAGTTTATGTTCATGATCCCCTTGTTATAAGAATGTAAATTTTATAACCATGGAGAGGGGATGTTAAAACTACCAAAGTAGACCCAGCCATAATTCATACTGTAACTCAACAGCAATCTTATATATTGTGATATTACATGTGTGGGTATGAAATGTATCAATAATTTGTTGGATCAATATTACAAAAAAAAAGTATTATTTTAGACATAAAATTAATAAACATACTTCAGCTATTTTATTAAGTGTTTATGCAATAAATTGCTATAGTCAATCAACAGGAACACTAGAGGATTGAATTTGAGTATTTAAAAACATGTAAAGGTGTAATGAAACTTTTCTTGTTGTTTAAAAAGGGATAGGGCTACCAAAATAATATAATTCAACCAAATACCGGTAATTGTTATTAATTTGTAATCATTTACCTTGGTATTTTATTTTTTGGTGATTTTTAGTTTGATTGTTTTGAAGGTGGACAATCTAAGAAGACAGGCAGATGAACAAGAACACACGCTTAAGTCCCAGGAAGATGAGCTTAATTCCAAAAAACAAGAACTTGAAGGATTAAAGCAGGAAGAAGCTGGCTTAGCCCAGCAACAAAAAGATTCTAGGAATCAACTAGATAACCTTACAAAAAACTTGCAAGACACACAGTTGCAAATTAGTCAAGTAGGTGATTAAATATTTGTTCATTTATAGCTTAGTTTTACTGTTTATTATATTATTATTTATTGTTTACTTATTATATTGGATATGTTGTGAAGTGGACAGGGATGGACTTGACCTTGGGGTGCCTTAGGCTCAGTGGCGGCCTGTGAGTTTTAACACTGGGGGTGCTGCTTGGGTGGGACCGGAGAGGGAAGGTGAGAGAAGATTGAGATTTAGAGGGAATTTAGAGGGGTCATTTGGCAGGGTGTATAGTAATGTTTTCCTTTAACATTTTATAGCTTAATTTATTTTCTAAAATTAATTAATTTCTAAGACTTATTAGCAAAAGGTAGTTCTACGAAATATAAATTTTAAATTAATGGTTTCAAGACAGTGACATTGCCAGAGTTAAAAATCTACTTTGTCTAGTTTAGTCTCTACATAAAATATAACGATAGGATTTTGTTTTGTATTTGTGGAATGTGGGGGATCTATTTAAAAAACAAACACAATAACAATGATGACATACTATAATTAGTTGTGATAAATAAACAAAATATTTTTTTCTATATATGAAATTATATAAAAAATAAACAGATAAATCATATTATCATAAACATATTAATATCCAATAATTAAAAAATTAAAGTTGGTGATTCCTTAGTTAGAATAAATATTATTTTGATAATAAATTAAATGCAAAAGATAAAATATATTCTAATTATAATTTAGAGGCTCATAATACTGTATTTTAAAATACATTTTACCTTTTAATTGCAACAAAATACTATGAATTTATATTTGGATAAACACTCCAAACATCAAAATTAATGTAAAAGGAGGCCCTTTGTTTTTACTTTAAATTTTTCCCGTTAAACTTAATCAAGAAAAATTGATTATAAATTAACAACATTCTAGTTTTAGTATTCATTTCTGCACTCATTTGATTAGCAGTCAAACACGCAAAAATACAGAATTCATAAAACGGAATGGTTGGTCATGCAATTCAATTTAAAAGCTAGACTGTGGCTGTCAAGAGGATTTGCAAAAGTTGCAGCTCCAATCCTGTGTTACCGCTCTTGCATTTCCCATACTCCCCTTCCTCTGCTTCTATGCACCACCACTTGACAATAAGGTCTACGCGAATTGTAGTGTCTGTCGCTTTCCTAGCCTCAAAGTCATGAAAACCTTCTGTTCAAACCCGCACAATAATTACAGTCCGAGAACATTAAAAATTCTGAAATATTTTTAATATAATATAATATATTCTTCTGGATTGTGTTTTGACTGAACTAAAATAAAATATGTATTATGCACAATGCAGTTAGAGGTGTTGAAGCTCATATGCACAAGCTCCATATAATTTGCCACCCTGTTTTGATTTATCCTAATAACAAACGAACAAAACAGATTTTTTTTATCAAAATTCTTTGAGTAATTTGATTATATTTTAATTTGTTTACTATACTGACAGTATTTCATACAATTTTTATTAAATAATAAAAATAATGACAATTGCACATGCACATATACTTAAGAAAGTATACATTTAGATTTTTGACTAGGGAATGAAATAATGTCATAGTTTTAAGATGTCAACAAGCTTGACTCAATGCTTGGTAAAAAAGCGAGCGCATTTAATCTAGCCCCATTCATTTTTTATTGTAAATAATGTTATATTTGATGCAACCAAGAAAAACTGTCCTCCAAAGTAATTAGTGACTTAAGTATAAACACCCGCACAGTATCAACATCAGGGTACACGATTTGTAGAACACATTCTCGAAGCCACTTCAACAATTTCAGACTTTTTTTCCATTTTTCTTAAGATGGAAGAGCAATACAGTGTACATGAAAGTGGAGGCATTCGTCAACAAAACTCTTACAAGAAATTGAATGCTCCACAAAAATGTTCCGCCCTAGGCTGGAGCCTACTCAGCCTACTGATAATTCCACCCCTGTATGTGAACCATTATTTATAGAAAATGTACTTTCAAGGATTGAATAGAATTAAGGTGTTTTAGTTTAAATAATTAATACTATCTTAAATTATTATATTAATTTGAAATGCCTTTAGTACTGATTATTTCATGCAATTATTCTAGTTCAACCCTTTCTCTTATAAAGATAAATGAATAGCTAAATAATTATTAAAACCATGTAAGTAAAAAATTATGAGCTTTGGACATCTTTTAGTTAGTGACCCATGGCACTTTTCTGATGGTTAGTTATTATTTTTACTACTATAATTATTTAAAATAAACTTTTTGAATAGAGTAATTATATTAACACTAACTCAACTTTAGAACCGACACAATACTCTAGCTCTGGCTCATAAATTAATTGCTGAAAGTTAACTCTCCAATTATAATTTTTTTACGGCCATAGCCGAAAATTAATCTCTGATAAATTGCTTGTCAATGATTACTAACCAATTTATTTCATCCAGGCAAAGGCAAAGATAACCCAACTCCAGGAGCAACACCGGCAAATGAATGACGCCGTAGTAATGTATGACTCCGCAATCTCTTCGGGAGACACTTCGTCTGTTGGCGATGCCTCTCTCAACATCACACCAGAGTTCAGGGATCCAGAATACTCTAGGATAGTCATGGTGAATGGAGGAAGTCCAATAGAACATGTAAGTTTTTTTTAGTTTTTTTTTAAGCTGAAACTTCTCTAGTTATTATCTTAAGTTTTTTTAATACCTCTTTCACATGCACATCACCTGCATCGGTGGTTGCATAGACTAATATGTCTCTCATGTTAAATTTGATTGCCAGTGACCGAAAGATCAAGGTTTGAATTACGGTCAGGTGTATTGAGTGTTTTTTTTCATTAAAAAAATCCCCCTTTCCATTTAAATGTAGTTACATTTCCTTTAAAATTCTATCTTACTCATCCATACTCCTTAAGCCTAATTAATTTATCTATGTAACTCAAATAGATACAAAGACACAGTAAAAAAAAAACTCGTGCATATCATCTTGGTGTTCTCACTTGTATGCTAATGTGTGTGAAGGGGATGATGAAGGTATAATTTAATGAAAGTGTACCCACATTTGTATGTAAAAAAGTTTGAAACCATTTATAGGAGAGAAAAAACTATGTACATTTAATCAGGATTCAAACACTGACTACTGGATGAAAAGACGCCTTTGTTTGTCTTCTCGCCAATGGGTATCACAAATACTTTTCTTACCACAGCTTAAAATATTATTATCTTGTAGCATTCATTTGTGCTGGAAAAAGTGATAACTGCTAGAAGTAGTACTTTACAATCTCTTAATTCATAGTCACATGTAATAACTATTCTACTTTAAACTTAATAAACTTAAATTTTAACTTATTACTTTTAGTTCTCTATTTTATTTTATTCCTAGTTTCACAACTTATAGTAAAATGTTAAAACTATTTTGATGAACATTTTTTTGTATTATGTTTATAATTTTATCTTTTTCAGAGCAAAGCATTGCCAAATAGTAAAGATCCATTTAGTAGTTTAAATGGCCCAGCAGATAGTGGTGGAGATGCATTTGGGAGCGAAGACTTGTTCAAAAATGGTCAGTTTGTAATACTAAAATAAACAATATTATAACGTCTTGTTATTTAATAAATAATTGGGTAGTTTTGTATAATTTACTGTACTGACCCGAAAATAGAACCCACTTTTTTCCCAAAAATTGTCTTTTTAAAACTTCAATGCCACATAATTGCACCCTTTGATAACAGCCTTCATAGCAAATAATTGAGGACTGAATACAGTTATATATATATATTTATATTCATAAAGTTGTTAATATTTACTGTTTAAGTTTGACAAGGCTATTTAAAAATTGGTGGACCTTGACAAATAAAAAAAATATTGCTTGAGCCAGTGAGGTTGACAAATCTAAATGGTTAAACCTTCTGTAGCTAGTTCTACTTTTTTCCACTTGCTTAGAGATTTTTTTGCACTATCTTGTTCACTACTTTTATTATATTGTGACAAGAATTTAGTATATTTGTTTACTAGGCTTGGAATCTTATGCGTGGCTGATTATGTGGTAATAAAGCATCTCTCGGCCACTGATTAAGACGTAGTTAATTTACATAATTATTATTATCATCATCATCATCATCATCATCACCATCATCATCACTATCATCATCATCACTATCATCATCATCACTATCATCATCATCATCATCATCATCATGGAATCTGGAATCCGAACTACGGAGGCCTGGCACTCCACACATTCACAAGTTGCGATTAATACATGTCTTGTCAGAGGTGAAGGAAGGGTTTGGCAATCAGATAAATCTGTGCCGGGACCGAGGATTGAAACCCTTACCCCCAGTACAGAAGTCTGACACCTTACCCCTAGACCACCAGGTTACCCAGTTACTATACAAATTTTGGGTGTGAATAATAAGCTACGCAAAATCTATTAGCATTAGGGCAGCTAGAAGAAAATAGGTTGTATTTGATTACTTTCAAAGTAGATCTATTTTGATGCATGAATAAATCTTTTCCTATCAAAGTGACCATAATTTCAACAATGCTGCTTAATTTTGGGCTAATATAATTAAATCAGTCGCCAAAATATATTTTTAAATGCCCTGCACATTGATTGGCTTCTTAAAATGTACCAACGAGTTAACTTAGTTATCAAATATATACTTTTGTTTGTCTCATTGTTTATAGTTTACATTATTTTCAAGTTATGTTTGCTAACAACAAGATTCTTGTTTCATGCTTTAATCAGACCCTTTCAAGAACCCAAATCATCCGACAGCAGATCCATTTAGTTCAAATGATGGATTTGGTGCAGCCTTCTCGGCCAAACCTGTGAGTTTTATGCCAATATTTATTTAATTTTGCTTGGTGTTAAATAGTAAGTGGTGTGTGCACAAGTCATGGTTGATAATTTTCCCTGGAGAGCTAAGAAAACAAGATTTTTTTTGTGCATAAAAAATAAGGTAAACACTGGGAATTGTCTCTTCACTTCCCAAAAAATGGAATAGTTGCTCATTTTTTAATTCTTACTGCACACTTTAAATAGTAGGCAGTCCTTTGTATTGAAAAACCTAACTGGATAGTCAATCAAGCAGATTCAAACATGATTCTTATTCCTCTTCTAACCTTCCTGAAATATTGATTTGGGTAATGACTCCATATATTTTCACATAAAGCTCAAATCTCTTGTTAGTAACAAAAACTTCACACTTTATTATATTATATTTATGTTTTTTCTTTATGTTCATAATTTTTTCCAAGATTTGGATTTGGATTTGAAGGTAAAATGGATATTTGTATTTGTAGAATGGTGGATTTAACCCAACCCTAGTTATGGATGCATTTGAGCAAAAATTAACATATTTTGCCTAATAAATTAATATTTAGTCCAAGAGTTGGATTTAAATTTTAATCTCGAGATTCATTGGTAAAATGAAGATTTGTATTTGTAGATTAGGCTATTCAACCTCTTTCTTTTATAAACCTTATGTCTTAAAACACTCAAATTCAACACTATGCATTGTTATATCTGCATTTGGGACCAGGGTTGGCGACAGAAATCTTGAGGCCCATTACACTGACAATTTGGGGTCCCCCCACTCACCTGTTTAAGACACTTAGAGGGGAAGAATTAAACAACGATAATGATAAAAAAGTGGTAAAACCTTTTTATTTGGTCTTGCTTAGTGCAGGGCTGTCCTAAGCAACCATGGGTTCCTGGGCAAACTTTGTTTGCGGGGCCCTCACTTATCTGCCACCCCCACCCTTGCACCCCCGCCATAACCCCCAAAATATAATTAAAAATTAAAGTTAAGTATTATTACAGTAGTTTGCACCTATATAGCAATTTTCAGCCGTCTAAGGTATCAATAGGTAAATACATTTGTTAATTAATGCTAGAAGCTGTGTTCTTATACACGTAATGGTTGATTTCACCCCAACCCTTCATTCGATTATCTTCTCCAGCTAACTTGATCTGTATAAAGGTACAAAGAAATACTATTCAAAGTTTTAATCACATCGATTAGTATGTTCAAAAGTTATCAGGAGACATATCGACCATAGATAAACAAGTTCAAATTGGTCGAGTTAAAATTGAGAACTCACTTTACTCGTTAAATAAATTAAACCATGTGATTATGTTTTTATTTGTTTTTACACTGTGACAATATTTTATAGATGCAGGAAGCCTACTCAATGAACACACAATTAAAAATTTCCTACCCCAACTGGTTTTTACCTTCCCAAAATTTTGGGGCCCTGTGTGACCTCACAGTTCCCACACCCTTAAGGGTGGCCCTAGCTGATTGCTATATCTCTTTTATTGTTTCATTTTCTTTACGAGTTTTTAATACAATAGTTTAAAAAAAATCCTAACTGAGAATTCCATTAGTTGTTTTTTATTCAAGACAACTAGATTAAAAAACATTCTAAATAAAGGGGCCCCTTTAGCTTTGGTTTCTGGTACAGCTGTCCACCTAGTCCATCCCAGCCCTCATTGGGTTCTTGGGACCACTCATTTACAACTACTTAATTATTTAATGTTCATTTGAAATTCAAACCAGTTTCCTAATACTCTAAGTGATAGATTTAGTTTTATAGATTTATTTTAAAAAAATGCTACATCTTGGTTTTTATTCTTTATATCCTATTTATTTGTAAGATTTCAAGGCTAAACTTTATAAAAATTAATTATTTAAAATCTTTCCTACAGGATGGTTTTTCAGCTGATCCATTTAGCTCGTTTGGGGCGCCAGCCACAGCTGGTAGGTTTATTTTCAATTTTTTAGAATAGAAACTTTATTTGATATGGTAGTTAACTATGCCTTATGTAGTTTATATACAGTACTAAAAATGTTAAACGTCCAAAGCTACTTTTTCCATTATTTCTAGCCAAAAATGATCCATTTGACCCGTTTGGAGATGGGAGCAATAACCGTTCATCTGTAAAGTCACCTATCAATGTAAGTAGTATACAATTGAATTATATTAGTATTGTTATTTTAAATTCTTTTAATATCAGCGATAGTACGAGAAAGAGTGGTAGCAACAACTAGAATTACAAACAATTTGGCTCTGTTAAACAATGGGTGGGGTGGGGCATTGGATAGTTGATTTTATAATAATGAAAATTGAAAAAATAAACTAAGTGCAAATTTAATGAAGAAGGCCTACCTAAGAAAAGGAGGAAAATGTCTGAATAATCCAATGCACAAAGGTGACATCTTCTTTCTTTCTTCTATAGTGGAAGTAGTTGCACACATATTTAAACATAAATAGAATAATATTTTGGTATTGTTGCCACTATCAAACAAAATGAGGGAAAAGGATAGAAACTTTACACACACACACTAAAACTAGTTCATTTTAAATTTTAAAATAAATGGTACGGAATTCTGCACGAACTTTCTCACTCCATTGTTTAAAAATCAAGATATTTACTTAAAACTCATATATGTTAAACGAAAATAATAATCACTAGCAAACCTGAGAAAAATTTAGTTATACTTACGTTAAACTTTTTTTACTCCCGGATTTAAATTTTATGATTTTCTTTTTAGAGAATTAAAGTCCTCACTAGTATATTTGGACAAAAAAAAAGATCGATATTGGGTCCACAAAGGTCAATACTTAGTATTTAAATTTGGACTTCCGGTTAAAATTTTCAACATCTTATTAGGGGTTGCACATCTTATGGTTATTGCATTTTTATTAAATTCCTCATTTATAAATTTAGACCAATAAAAAAGTTAAATATTAACTATTGAATCTAAAATGATAGAGATAGAACATCGTTCTACAAACATTTCCCCTAAGAGGTTAAAGAAAAAAGAACAAACTTTTTGAGAAACTTACTCTTTGGAATAATTAGAGAATTATTGCGTTAAAACTTAAGTAGTATCTCTGTACAAGTAGAGCTCACAAAATTGTACAGATATATTTGCCAATATCTCCGAAACTATTGGTTTTAAAAAGATACATTTCAAATAAATCTTTTATTTTTATTGGTACAGGAAATCCCGCCCAAAATGACCCTGTATATAAGGGAAACCTTTGAGAATGGACAAAATATTTTGGTCCCGTTACATTTACTATGTAAACCACCCTCTATAAAAGAGAAACTTCCCTAATGCGGAAATGAACAACCTATAAATGGAATTTTACGGAGGAAATGTTTACTCACAAAAAAAACTGTTGAAAATGCTTTGTATTGGGTTTCTCATGCCGCAATACAGATTTGTCCCGACACTGTTAGGCAATGCTTTGCAAAAGTCGGCTTTCGAATTGAGGAAGCTGATGATGACACGGACAACCAACCCCTACAAGAGCTTGTGCCCTGTTGAGAAGAGGACACCTCTATATTGATGCTGAGGCTGTTGTTAATTTCGAAGAGCATGTCCGCACCGAAGATGGGGTTGAAAAAGGAGCGGATCTGCTACAGAGTGACCCAGCTGACCAAGAAGATGTTGGCGTAAAAATTGATTAAGAGAGTAGTAGCGGAAAAACTGTAGAGGACTTCGAGACCTAGTCAAAGACTCTGTGTGCAGTGAGGGATTGAGTGACCTTGAAGAATTATATGCATTCAAAAACTGTAGAGGACTTCGAGACCTAGTCAGAGACTCTGTTGTGTGCAGTGATGGATTAAGTGACCTTGAAGAATTTTATGCATTCAAAAACTGTCCAAAGCTGGTGGAGTTGATGCAGGAAGCTACGGAGGAGATTCAGAAGGCTGTTTCCAGAAGACAACAAAACAGCCTACTTTGATGGATGTATGGCAGAACTAGGCCGAAAAAAAAGACTACTGTACATACAGTACTCTATATGCTAATGTAGTAATGTACTAATGGCTATTGTTTATAATCCATACTGTATCTTTACTGTACATAAAACTAATCAAGTGTCTACCCTACTCAATTTTAATTTTATATTTCCACTTTTTTTTAAAAGCACACCTGTATAAAATGGATGAAAACCTGTTTTAGACAGGTTTTACTGTACTAAAATTTTGCAATGATAAGTTATTTAGTATCTTAAATAGTTGCTGAGATAAAGCAATCTCTGCTCTTGTTAAATACCCTAAAAATTCATTTTCATAGGAAAATAAAAATAGCCATTTTGTTTATAATCTTAAATCAATGCCTGGATATGAATTTTAAATAAAATTGTTAAAGCCGATTTAGAGAAAATGGATTTTTTCTCTTTTTCCCTTTATTAAACTACTCTTAATTTTAGGGTTAAGCAGACACACAGACAGTATTGCAAAAACCACTTTTTAGAATTTGGGGGGGTCGTGAAACATCTACATCCATCAACATGTCGGGTTAGATTATTTTTTTTACAGTCACAATACTTGACCTTTAGTGTTTGAAAAGTTAAAAAATATATATATATATATTTTTGTTTGGCTTGAAGATTATTGGTTTTATAAAAATATGTTTCAAATAAAATATTTGTGTTGTAAATTGATCTACATATTTACAATGATAAGTAATTTCATATCTCAAATAGTTTTGAAGGTGTGATAAAAATTGAGAATTTACACATCAGACCAGAACCCTTAGTCATTTTGCCGAAAAATGAGGGTAGCCATTTTGTTCATAATATTTATCAATGCTTCGAAATGAAATTTAATCAAAATTGTTAGAACCGATTTTAATAAAATCTGTTGTTGTTTTTTTTTATTTTGTTTTGTTGTTTTATTTTATAAAAATATGTTTCGAATTAAATATTTGTATCATAAATATATATACATATTTGTAATGCTAAGTAATTTAATATCTCAAATAGTTTCGGAGCTATTATAAAAAATGTTAATTTACGCATCAGACCGGAGCCCTTAAAGCCATTTTGCCGAAATATTGAGAGTAGCCATTTTGTTTGGAATATTTATTAATGTTCATAAATGAAATTTAATCAAAATCGTTAGAGCCGATTTTGAGAAAATCGACTTTTTCTCTTTTTTCCCTTCAGTAAACTACCCTTAATTTTAGGGGTAGATATCCAATTCCAAAAACCCCTCGGGGCAACCCTATGAAAACCCTAGATATCAAGTTTCAGCTCAATCGGTAAAATAGTTTAGGCTCTAGTTGGAGGTACAGGCAGACAGACAGACAGACAGACAGACGGAAATTCAAAAACCACTTTTTCGGATTCAGGGAGTCATGAAACGTCAAGATTCATCAAAATCTCGAGTTCGATTTTTTTGACGATCACCATACTTTCTCTACCTGTAAGATAGAGAGAAAGTAAAAAGAATACCTTTGTGCATTGGTTTCTTCTCATATTCTTCCTCTTTCCCTAAGTGTGCTTTCTTCATTATTTTAAAAATCGTGCCTGCAAGATTTAAGGAGACAACTAAATTAATAAAAAAATTTTAAAAAATTCTTACCTTACTGTAACATTATTTAAACTTCACACTGTTGCAACTGAACAAAGAAATAAAGTTTCTCCTCAAAACAAACCCTTGACATTTTTCTCCACAGTTGCCTGGAAAAGATCCATTTGGCTGTGATCCCTTTGAATCCTTGCATCCAGCAAGTGGTGGGCCCCCACCTCGACCGGAGAGTCCCAGCCCTGCGCTGCCACCAAAGAAAAGTAAACAGCCGCCTCCTCGCCCAGCCCCTCCACGGCCGTTGCAGCAGCCCACCATGCGAGCAGCACCCGTCCCTCCTACTCCTAGTCCAGACCCCACAGTTGGCAGGGACCCCTTCAGCAACCCTGGTGCTCACACAGACCTCTTTGCAGCCGACCCCTTCGGTGAGGAACCTGCAGCAGCACCGGTGATTGCTCATAATGACCCTTTTGCGAGCAGCAGTGGTAGTGGAGCGGGGTCATTTGCAGACTTTTCCAACTTTGAAAGCAAGGTTAGTTTTCACTAGACAAATGTCACACCTTTGTTCCAAGCATGTATATTATTAAATCAAAGTCTGAATATTTCTATAAAAATACATTAAAAACTAATATCTATCCCCTCTTACCACAGGTATTGGAAGACTCTGTTGTCAAAACTTTGTTTTGAATTTGAGCTCCAAGGTTTTCCCCAATTTTATTATTTTGCTTTGACTCAACGTTGCAACGAACAACTTTCTCTGAGTGTTCTAGTTAACTTGATTTGTTGGACCAAACATACCTGCTTATAGCAAGGTCCAAATATAATTGAGCTTGCTTGAACTTAACAAGCTCACTCTTAAAAGTTAGAATCAAAGAATCTATTTATAGAAACTAACATTTAAGAATCATAATTCATAAGTTTATGAATCGTAACCTTTAATTTTAATCTAAAAAAAAAAAAAAAAGTGAAAATATTTTTGTAATCACTCAAATATTGTGTAATACTTTTATGCTCCTAAAATAGGTTAAAATGTCAACTCTGCATATGTACAGTTAAAAATAACATGGTGGCACTGCTACAGAATTCGTTTGACAATAAATAACTGGCGTTTGCAAAGTTACCTAATTTACTTGATCAAACTCAATAAGGAAAATTACTTTATTAAAGATAACACCAAATGTAACACATCACTTAAGTCATGTTGCCTACCGCACTACCCTTTTTATGAGTAACTGAACATTAACTTTCGCTGCCATACATTATTTTATTTGTACATATGCTTTATCAGCATCAAATGTTTTCACTTTTTAAAATTACGGTTTGGAAACTTCAAACCAAATAGTTGCATTGTTTATTTGAATATTATGTTTTTCACATTAGTATTGATGGTGGTTGCTGTATCATTATTGGGTTTATTTTCTGCACTTGTTTAACTGGATATAGGGAAGAATGCAATGGAAAATGAGATACAAACAGATATCGGATACACCCCAAAGATAAAGGTATCCTCCTATAACACTCACACAAAATAAAACCCCCAGCAAGGAATGTATCTACAGACTACTCAAATAATTAGAGATGTTATTTAGCAGGGTTAATACTCACCTGGAAAATTACACAAACCCAAGAGTCTGTGATTTTTTGTTTTGTTTTGTTTTACTAACTGTTAAGGTTGTACACACATGTACTAATTAGGATAATGTGTTAGTGATAAAGAAGGATGAATTTAGAGGAAGTATACCTGCATTTGCTTGGAGGGAGAGGGGAAAACCATTGCAAAACACCCAATCATAGCTCGAGCTCCAATCTCCTCGTAATCAGTAGTCTATTCTATTACATAAGTGATACTTTAGACCAGCCTTTCCCAAACTTCCTTCCCAATCTTAATTTCAACAAGTCTTTTCAGAACATTCCCTCTTGATAGCCATTGAACAACCTCTCAGTGTAAAAGTTGATGCTTATGTTCACTTTCCATTTCTTTGCATGAAGCATTAAAGATTATACAATTCAAAGGATGAGGTTTGATACAGTTTATAAACTTAATACATTCTTGGAGAGTGCAATTCAAAAGTTATCAAATTGTTTTCAATACTAACGCTTCTTTGTTAATGCTACATTGCACCTACACGCAGTCCATTACTACCTCTCAAACACTTGGAAAAAGTCCAGTATGAAAGCCTGCCATTTATTGTGCTCCCTTGTCACTTAATCCTACACTTTTTTTATTTATTCAATGTCATTTTGAATCACAAAATCATTAATCACTTTAAGGAATTAGGAATTCATAATTTCATTGCTGCAATTACAAAAGTATGCCCTTATCCCTATCTTGAACTAGTTCTATCCAGTCCACCTTGTTACACACTATCGCTTTCAAGTTCAGTCTAATGTTATCCTTCCATTTGCTGTGGTCCCTGTTGAAAGGGGTTTGCAAAGAAAAATTCTTCATGAATCATATCTTACAAAATACATTTAATTTGCATTACCTTTTATGTCTTACCTTCATCCACTTGTAATGGGAAAAAAAAAATCTCTCACTCTTGAATTTAACTTGTGAGAGCTTGCTCCACTCCCCTCATCATGTCACACTCTGACCGATTGCTGGTGCCTTCGTGACACTTTAGGCACTAATATTAACAAGGAAAAAGTTAAATCTTGTATGGGCCGGCATTTATTTGGTATGGCCCAATATTGGGTTGCGACCTATGATTTGGGAAACGCTGCCTTATACCATTCAACCACTGAAGCATATCAAGGAAATTTTATGATTATTGGAAATTTCAAACACTCGTGTAACATTTTTCTAAATTTGAATTGGAAAAGTATAACCCAGTGTGAACTGTTAGTTTAATATACGATTTCATGGGAAGCACCGACATATTTGTCTCTTTGGTCTAAATTAGGAGAAATGTGTATACAGTTGGGGTAGAGAAGTAGTAAGGGTAGTGTGAAAGGAGAAGAAAGTGCCAGAGGATTGGACAAAAGGTATTATATTACCAATATCCAAGAAAGGGGATAGGAGGAGTTGTGAAAATTATAAAGGCATTACACTGATATGTCATTGCGTGAAAATGTATGAAAAGATTCTGGAAAAGCTAGAAGTAAAGTTGGAGAGAGGAGCAACTTGGGTTGGAATTAGACAGCTGATGGAAAATATGAGTTTGGAAATTATCTGGTAATGGCATTCATGAATGTAGAAAAAAAAATGATAGTGTGGATAGAAATTTTATAGTAAAGGAAATTGATAGAACTAAAGAAAAAGGAAAAATAAATACTAAAAGTAAATTTGAGGAAGAAAGCCCATCTAGGGAAAGAGGAAAAATGTGGGAAGAATCCAATGCACAAAGGTGACATCTTCCTCCTTCTGTCTTCTATAGTAGAAGTAGTTCTTCTTTAAATTCAAAATGGGGTAATCCAGTGTTTGTGTTATTTGTACACTCTTCTTTGTGTTTGATAAAGTAAACAGTGCCGAAATATTATTCTATTTGTGTTAAAATGTGTGTGTGACTACTTCTACTATAGAAGACAGAAGAAAGGAAGATGATGTCACCTTTGTGCATTGGATTCTTCCCACATTTTTCCTCTTTCCCTAGGTGGGCTTTCTTCATCAAATTTACTCTTAGTAGTTTATTTTTCCTTTTTCTTTAGTTCTATCAATTTCCTTTACTATAAAATTCTTTAGCCATTGGGCCACCTCATTTTTATACAGTGTGGGTAGAAATAAAGTCTAGAAAGCAATGGAAGAGGCTGGAGTAGAAAGAGGAGTGGCTAGGTGGGTAAGGAATATGTATGATAATAATATGTGTTGTGTAAAGACCGAGAAAGAATGGGTGGAGTGGTTTCGTTTAAAAACTGAAGTCAAGCAGGGGAGTGCCCTCTCACCATTATTATTTGTATTTGTGATGGAAATGATAATAAATAGAGTGGCAAGGAAACTGGGTAAGGTGAAAATAAAAGCATTGAGTTTGCCGATGACTTGATGGTAAGCGAGGAAAAGGAAGAGGAAGTAGCTGTGGGAATGGAATGAGGAAGTGAAAGAGTGCGGAATGAAATTTATTGTGGTGAAAAGTGAAGTGATGGTGATGACATGTCAGAGAAAAAGACCAATAAAGCTGATAGAACTGGATTGATTAGATATGAAAGAAGCAAAGCGCGTAAAGTATCTTGGTAATGTGATTGAGGGAAAAGGGGGCAGTGGAGAAGAAATGGTGAGCTGAGGGCAACAGGGATTGGTTTTCTACAAGTGTGTAAGAGACCTAATATAGAAAAGAGAGGTTCCCCTGACGTGTAAGCAAGTGTTGTATAGGGCATACTTCATACCCATAGTTTTGTGTGCAGTGGAAACTTTGACATTGGATAAAAGAGAAAAAAGAAAAGTGGAGGCCATGGGAATGGAAGTTTTTGAGGAGGAAGCTAGCTGTCACCAGAAGAGACAGGATCCAATTAGGAATAAAGTTGTACGGTCAAGAGTTGGTACACGGAGTACATGAGATAGTTGAGGGAGCAAGGATGAAATGGTATGGACACGTAATGAGGATGGAAGGGGAGAGGATTCCAAGAAGATTAATGAATATGAAGTATTTAGGGATAAGACCGCAAGGCAGAGAGGAAGAGAGTGAAGAAGGAGAACGGTGAAAGGATAGAAGTAGATGGAGGCCTTTTACTAAATGGACTCGGGCACAGGCTGGAAACAATTCAAGATGATGATGATGATGATGATGATAATGATGAAGGTTATGATTTAAATTAGGAGGGATAGCCAGCACATTTACCTAATGATATTGATGATTTTTAGCACCACATCTTACTACCTGTTCAATCTATACGGGTATGTACTAATTAACACTAATGAGCAAGGTATGGGGTTGAGGAATGTTGAGTTTAGAGGAAATGTACCTGCATTTGTGTGGAGGGAGAGTGGAAAAACATTTAGGGAAAACCCCCTTTAGAACACCTGACCAAATTTTGAATCCTGATATTTTTGAGTGACTCCTTAAACTATGCGGTCACTCATGCGAGTAGAAATTATTTAGTTAAAAGAACTATTAAAAACAAAAACACATTTTGATAACCATATTCTGGACTTTAATCAATGTGACACCATCAAGGTTCTTAAATCCCTCAACAAATAAATGTATAACCCTTTGTAATACATTGATTTTCTAATAATAAGTCTTCATCTTTCCATACTTTCTTCTGTTTATCCAATTATATGCCAAAAACTCAAAATTGAAGCTTATCTTAAAGAGTTGCACTTGTTGAAGGAATTCTTATATTTTTGTTTGTGATATTTATTTTGATAAAAATTTATTTAACCATTTTTCATGGTATGGCAAATGCTTAAAAACTGTTTTGCGCTTGTTACTTTAAAAACATTAGATTGGAATTTTTTATTTTTTAAATTATGACTATGTACAGTACCAATCACATAAAGTGGCTAGTATTTGAACTAATTTCACTAAACAAGAAAGCTTGGTTTAAAGTGTTTGTCACTTTGCAAAAAAATTAAGTTTCATATTAATATTAATCCAGACCTTTTTAAAATATATTTTTTAAATAGTCAATTCATTTTAATATACATTTTATAGAGGAATAAAAGTAGGTACAAGAAAGAATGCAACAAATAAAGGGCCACACAATATGTAAAACAGCGATTAAAACTGTTAATATTAAAATATGTTTCCTTAAAATTATTACAACTCACGATGTACAAACTAAGTGTGAACTGCTTTAAAATCTTTGCTAAAATAATTCATATGTTTTTTGTGGATTAAATACTTAGTTTTAAAGTTCTACTTTTATTTTGCACAAAGCTATTTACTAGTAGTTTTTATTCCTTTAAATATGTAAACACAGTGCATGTTGGATTTTTATTACCTTAATTTTTTTGAATTTGCACTGTATTTTGCTTTCATTGTACATTTTTGGTTTGTTTTATTTTTTTTATTTTAGGTCCTTGATGCTTAGTTTGTTTTGCTGTCCACATACATGCATGTCCTGCCTGTCTTCATTATGATGCCAGCCATCGGTAACGCACAGCTAATTTTAGTGGTTGAAGTTTCCATAGTATGTTATTTTCAGAGAGTATTTATGCTGTCCTGGAATTGTGCTGCTAGAAGTAACCTGGATTTTCTTTTCTTTGTTTTTTTTAAACATTTTTTTCAGCCTTAAATTATTTCTGCTCACTCCTCCCCCTTCTTCAGTTCTCTAAGGCATCAACTGAAATTTCGAGTAAGACCGTTGGGATTGCGACCAAGCCATCTACACACTCGGGCACCAATAAAATGACCAGGTCACAAACTAGTACCACAACACAATCGCGTTATGCTGGCATGGAGTTCACAGAAGACCCCTTCAGAGACTATCGCTATGAGGATCCTTTTAACATTTCTGACCCATTTGATGAAGAGGAGGAGAAAAACACTAAACACGATCAGGCCTCCAACGACAAAGTGGATCCTTTTGGTTTCGGTGTGGACTCTGGGTTTGTTAGTGAAGTTCGCAACCGTTCACCAAAGATGAATGATAAAGGATTTGTAGACCCATTCGCTTTTGGGTTGGGTCCAAAAGTAACTGCACCGGCAGATTTTATTCCGCCAGAGGCCCAACAGCTTGCCTGGGCGGCAGCTGAGAGTCTGAAGTTGGAGGAAGAGCGTCGCAAGAGATATGAGCAGGAGCAAGCTGACCTAGAATATGCTTTGGCGCTCAGTCAAACAGAAAAACAGGGCATGAAACGAATCTGAGGTATAGTATGTTTGTATAAATATGGAGGATGTGATGAGCATTTCATTGAACATTATGATTGCAAGATAGTCTGTGCCTTTTATGTTTACTATAATTATTTTGCAATTACTTATTACTGTACCTCATATATTAGTTAAATTCATTAGCTATTTGCACATAAGTTAATTAGTTGAGTTAAATATATTAGTATCTATAATGTTGAATTTGTATTACCCATGATATTCATTTACCTTGCATAGTTAATGCCTTAATAGGAGTGTACAAAGTTTTTTTTTTTAAATTCAAAACTAACCCAAACAAATAAAATGTTCTATAAGATAAATTGAAGTTTTTGTATTTTTGTTATTAATTCACATTGAGAAAAACATTGTATCCAACTTTTTAAACATCAAACACAATTTGCAAAGTGTTTGATCTAAAAGCAAATTTCATAATATTTGGTAGTGAATAACGGCATATAAGAATGACAACAATAAATGTGTAATTTAACAATATTTTTTTCATTGAAGCTTTTATTTAAATTCTATTGTTTAGAAATGAAACCAAGCTATACTAAAAAAAAAATTGAATTAATGTTTTGTATACCCCTAAATTTTTAAGTAAATTTAATGTTTGTTCCATTTTATATGTTTTCTATCCACCTTTCTTCTACCTTCTTCCAAATAAGGATAACATTTAATCATATTAATTCATTTAGACTTAGAAAATATTAATCATAATTACTAGAAAATTTACATCAATACCTCTTAGAGAAAAAAATATCTAAAAGCATTTTAATTTTATTTGAAGGTTTATTATTTAAAACTGAAAAGAATGATACCTAAATATTTAAAATGTGTCATTACATCCTTTATATCAAGATAAATTGTAACTAGCTTGAAACTTTAAAAACAATGTATGAATGAAAGTAGAACATGTGGTTCAAGGTATCCACATCTATTAAAAAGGTTATATATATTGTTTTCAGCATGTATATAATGTATTATGAATATATAATTCTTCATTTTGTTAAATCTTGTACATACTGGATCTAGAATATAAGGTTATACAGTACTGTTGGCTATATTATTAAATATGTGTGAATATTTAGTGTTAGTTATTGAAATAATAATAATTTAATATATGGTTAAATTAGTCTTATGTCCAATATCAAATTTTGAGTGGCTTAAAATGCTGGTCCTCATAGTTGGTTTATCTTTTTGCTGTGCTGCCTCAATATATTTTATTTAATAAGAATGTTCATACTACATTATCACTAGTGGGCCTATCGTGAAATAGGTAAGTCAACACGAAATTGTATTTTTACATTCTTTATTCAGTTTATTTTTGGTATTTATTGTTTAAAAATAGTTCAAATGGCAGAGAATAAGTGAAATAATGTAATAATAGTTTACTCTTTATAATTTTATATATGTAAAGACACTAGAAACAGTGACAAGGACAAATATGATTAATAACTACCATTTTATAAAGAGGAATGCAGTTCACACATATTACTGTTGTCACTGGACAAAGATGTAATTTGTTTACTAAAGAAAAACTTGGGGTAACTGTCCAACCATTTTGTTGCTGTCCAGCCACAGCATTTTAACAAAACACTTGTGTTCCTCTTTACATTGTGATAGCCAAACAAGATTTGTCCTTTTTGCTACAATCAAACCTCCCTCTATTTTTTCTCATGTATAAAATTAAGTTTAATACTCACTTCATTCTTTGCAAAGCAAACATATCTATTTTTATTTAAACGCTCCAAATGATTGTAGCTAATCATTAAAAGTATTCCTATTATTTTGGTAAATAAATGCTTCTGTGAAATTAAAGTTGATATTGACAATTGATTTTTAAGATCAGGGGCCTCAATAAATAGCTCTTTTAATAAATGATCTGTAATGTTTTTGTACCAAGATGTTATAAAATTTAATAAACAATTTTTTTGGATTCATATGATTGATGAATAAAACTGGATACAGGACAAATGTTAATTAACTTTGTAGTTGAGCATTGGCTGGTTAATGGGCCGTCCTTAAATTACATAAGGCTTTCTCTTTTTGTGATTTTCAATCTCCTTACCCCCTCATAAGATTTTAGTCACCCCCACCGCACTCTCTTACATATTTGTTTACGGAATAAATTATGCTATTTAAATCATGAAGCTATTTTTAAACACAAGGAATGGTAATAAAGCAAGTGATAATAAATTTTAAAATACTTAAATTGCGGTAAAATTAGATGTAACACATTATAAGTAGATGAAACATAAGTGAAATTTTATAATTGAACATATTTATTTTCTGGCAAATATTTTTTATTCATATATTTTGTTTCACCATAAATATTGATAAAAAACCTTTGGTAAGCTAAATTTTGAACCACCACCTCGATAAGATACTGGACCCTCCCCTCCCCGCCCCCCTCCCAAAAAAATCCTTTGCATAAAACTATTATGTACGTGATTAAGGACAGCCCCTAAGCCAAAGATCCAGTGTTTTGATGACTCTTTCCAACATCTACATGAACAATTATTACGGTTTTACTTAAACATGATCAAATCCCTTCACCCACTTGTGTAAAGTTTATTTAATTCAATTTTGACTGCGAGATGCAAGGCCAAAAAGGTATTTATGTTGCTCCACTGAAATTTGGACTAACAATAATTAATTTTTACTTGATAGAAGTGCCTAGTACAGATATTCTTGTGATCTGGTGTCAGTTAAATTTAGTATCATACGACTTCCATAAATCTGTCAAAATATTATTTTGAATTATATTAATGTATTGTACATATCCTTTATATCTGATAAAACTATTAGCTAATTTATCCAGTTCCTTTAACATTTTATTTTATTTTATTTCAAATAAAACAAAAAATAGAATGGATGTGCGAGAAATTATTTTCAGTTTGAGACTAAAATGAGAACATTGTATTGCTACAAATATAATTTTAAGAACCGACAAATAATTTTACAGTAGCTTATGATTATCATGAATTAAAGAATAACTTAACACAATTGACACATGACATTGCTGCTTCATGACAAAAAGGTAAAAAATAATTTCTACAAAAAAAAATGCTAGTCATTACTTTCTCATTGTGGAAGCCTTTTATATTTACACACACACACACACACACACACACACAAACCTGTGCATCTCAAAAGTAAAAAGTATTGTCTTTTATCAAACTGTATACACATTTTTTCCAAGCTCATCTTTCTGACAAGAAGGATGGGGGTCTAAGCCTATACTAAGAAAAGACAATTTAATTTCAAGACAAGAAGAACTATTCTTTTTATCATGCATATACCCAAAATATAGCTCAGCCTAGTAATATATTGATATTTTGAACTAGTCCGTTTGTTATTGATATTTTTTGTGCTGTTTATTTATATTATTATTTTTTCACTGAGAAACTGTCATGATCTCTTTATGTTAAAAAAAAGTACATAAAATAATAATGTATGCATAGTAGTTAAATAAAAAAGTTGAAATGTTGAATCATAATGTTAATGGAACTTTTTATTTACAAGATCAGTTTTACCTAATGTTATTTTTAAAAGATTGTTTGTCGCTAACATTTAATGGATTATCCATAGTGTAGATTTAACGTGAGCTACTTATTACAATACTGTCTAGTTCCTGAGATTCTTTTTAATAGGACGGGTCCGATGTCGATCATACCACGATAATGGCACATTTATACCTTGTTTTTTAATTTAATTTAATTTAATTTTTAGCACCGCGTCTTACTACCCGTTCGGGTTATACGCTTAAGTACTAATTACACTAATAGACTAGGAATTGGGAAGGTTGAATTTAGAGGAAGTGAACCCGCATTTGCGTGGAGGGAGAGTGGAAAACCATTTAGGAAAAACCACTCCCAGTTCACCCGACCGAGATTCGAACCTCGATCTCCCCGTCCTCGGTGGTCTGGCTCAACACGACTGGCGCGTTAGCCAACTACGCCACCGAGGCGGGTTTATACCTTGTTCTATTGCTTGTTCTATTGCTAGAAGGTGGGCTGCTAGTGTAGTCTCAAGTAAGAAGTTACTTTTTTCAATAACAAGGGGACCCGCTTCTATGACTTCATGGTCTAACAAGCTACTCTCGCATTAGTCTAGAATGCTGATAAAGATGAGATCAAGGGTTGATTCTTGGTTGAGTGTACTGAATTGGTTTTTTCAAAATGGTTTTACACTTTCTCTCCACACACACATTTGGCTACACTGCCTCTAAATATAATCATCCTCACCCTTAAAACCATTAGCATAATTATTACATATTCATGTAACCTGAACAGGTAGTAAAACGCGGTGCTAAATAAAAAATATTACTACTGTAGATTATCTTTGTAATCTTAAAAATTAAATAAATGATCAGCCTAGTTGGTACCAAATAATCGGCAAAATAGCTGATCGGCTCACCCCTAAAAAACTCTTCAACCAACTTGCTTTTTGATTTACAGGTTGACAATTAGGAATTTTCATAACTGTGGTGACATTCATTCATATACATTTGGCCTTTTCTTGCTCGTTTGTAATTTAATTAAGAAAAAACTATTATTGCTGTGATGCAGAATTATTTTTTTTACTTTAGTGATTATCATTATCACTATAATACACAGTTTCCTGCCACTCTTTACTTCTGTCCTATTACATGGTGGCTACAGACAGGGAAAAGTCAGGGAATTTAACTAAAAATAAGGAAAAGTCATGGAATTAAAAAATATGTCTAAAATATCCCATTAATTTCGCAACTAAACACTGAAATAAAAGTTAATAATACCTCAATAAAATAATATTTTTTAAAAAAATAACTGATAAAACTGTTTATGTTTAGTAGATACAAACCTTTTTTTAATATGTGATCAATAATAAATAAAACAAAAGTCATCATCCACCATTAAAACTGGAAAAAAGTAGTCGGGGAAAATTGAAAAATGTTGCCTGGAAAACATGTAAAAGTCAGGGAATTTTGTAAAATGTTTTGTAGCCACCCTGTATTACCTTTATACCTCCACGTCAACCCACTCCTCTCTCCCCACTCCCTTTATCCATCTGTCCCTGGGTTTTCCTCTTGGCCTCCTGCCCACCACCTCAAATTCGAGCATCCTCCTTGGAATACTTCCCTCTTCCATCCTCTTCACATGTCCATAGCACCTCAATCTTGCCGTCTCTATCCTACCCTGCAGGGGTTCCTCCTTCACTCACTAACACCCTGTCCATCCTAGTCACACCAGCGTAATCCTCAGAAATTTCATCTCACATGCCTCTATCCTGCTCTTATCTCTTTCCTTCATTACCCAAGTTTTTGATGCAAACTGCAATATTGGGACAGATTATGACCTGTACATCACTCCTTTGTACTTCTGCGGCCCATCACTACTCCAGACCAGACTTCTGACGCTTTTGTAAAAGCTCTCCACTTGCTTCCCTCTTGCTACAATTTCTCTCACATTTCCTTCTCTTTCCTCTACCACACTTCCCAAGTACTTGAAGCTTTCTACTTTAGTAAGTTGCTCTCCTCCTAATGTCACTCCCCTTGTGTGACTATTTTCCTTTCATGTAGTAATCACCAATTCTCTCTTCTTTACATTAACCTTAATTTCATATTGTACTATATCACCTCATTCCATGCATCCAACTGTTCCTGCACCCATAGATCCTCGTTTCCCCACACCATCAGGTCATCCCCAAACACTATTGCTTTCATGTTTCCTTCCCCTACTCTTCCTACCACCTCATTACATCCATTACTACCACATGCAACAATGACGGGACCGCATTTCCCTGTTTCAAGACATTCCTCAACTCGACTCATTCCGTCCACTCCTCTCACTCTTTGACACAGCTCATGCTTCCCTTGTACATTTCTTTCATTCTCCCCACTATTCCTTTTTCCACCCCTTTGTTTTCCAACGCATCCTACGCCTTATTTCTTTACACACTGTCATAAGCTTTTTCCATGTTCAGCAAAGCCATCGGAAGATACTTCCTGAACTCGTAATTGTGTTCCTGCAACTGCCTTGCGGCGAATATTAGGTATACTTTGGACCTACCTGGTCTGAAGCCTTACTGATTTTTCCCTCACCCCTCACCCCCTGCACACATTGGTTGTATACGAAATCTATACCTATGCACTTTTGCCACCTTGATATGTACCCTTGCCAAATGTATCGCTAATCACTTGACCAGGTGTAGATCCGTCCTAATTGTCACCAAGGGTGCCAATAAACCCCTCACATACCCTCGAGCCCAAGGACATGAGCAACACTTCTTTAGTGTGGGGTGCTTGACTGGCAACTGATTTATTATTCTCTTTACATCTGCTAGAGCTCAGAACTTTTGTTTCCCGCCATTCTAAATCACACTGGATGATAAAGCAGACAAGTTATAATACTAAGAAGTTGGTTATTGTGAAAAGTTGATTTATCAATCTCTGACTACAATTTATTATCACTAAAAGTACTAAATTGTATATTGGCATGCGTTAATTTTCATAAAACAATAGGAAAATAGTCAATGCAAACAGCAAAATGGTGCTGATATTTAAAGAAACCTTTTTCTCTTCATTTAAAAAAGCCACTATGCTCATAACAAACATTCAACAACTGTTGATATCACCATGTGAAGAAAATTAAACTCTGTACAGAAGCAATATTTGATTTATTTAGACCAAAAAAGGTTTTAATAAAAAAATTGCAAAAACACTGACCTTTTCTCTTGCTCTGCTGCAATCTTCGGTAGGAAGTACGTGGTAAGTGTGAATTCATCAAGTCTATAATGCTAGAACCCTTCCAAGGATTCTTGAGATTATTCAAATACAGCCAATGTGTTGACCTTGAAAGCTACCTTCTAGAAATATCCCTTGTTCTCACTTACTGTGTCTAAAACTTGTGCCAAATATGAATTATCACATTGGCCTTTCAAACATTTTTTTCCCTCCTTAACCAGTAAACAACCCGTACTCCCCCATCTTTACTCTGCCCACAATCCTTTCCCCATCGCCAAGCCACCTGACAACCCCTAACTTGTCACCAAGCCAAGCAATAGTACAAAAGACAAGACGCTCTGTTACCCAGCTTAAAATTGGCTTCACCTGTCTTCACGCTAACATAGTTCCAAAGATCATAATAAAACAATCGGCATCACCCCAGGCATAACTATTAGCACTTTGTTAATTTTCTAGTCTATAAATATTTCATTTATAATTAAATAGCCATTCCTCGGTTTATGAATTTTCACTTTTATGAAGAACATTTTCACTAACCAAAAATGCACAGAAGAAAAGTTTATAACTAGCCATGACTATTTTTGAATGTGTAATACTGAGGAGTCTGGATGAATTAGTGCTTGCACCCAAACAAAATTTATCTCCAATCTGGACAAACAACCTTGTAAGATAATTTATTTGTTTTTAACCTCATAACGACCACAAAACTAAAATAAAAGTGCTAAAAGTATCAAGTGAAATTAAGTTGTTAAACAATTTAATTTTTTTTTTATAAACTCCTACTTTGAAGAGTAGAATCAGCGATGATGAAATAA
Source organism: Timema genevievae (assembly GCA_902155825.1). Lineage (NCBI taxonomy): Eukaryota > Metazoa > Arthropoda > Insecta > Phasmatodea > Timematidae > Timema > Timema genevievae. The sequence continues at coordinate 78,889 of CABFWO010001999.1, read as the reverse complement.
AATGAATTGGAACAAAGAAGCATACATCACGTTTATCTTTGTATCTTTTTGCTTTGACACAACAACAAATATTTGTGAATAAAATAAAATAGTGGCTGTCAAATATCTTGTTTCAAAATAACTCATTTAGGATTTTGACGTTCTGGATGGATATAATTCTATGAATTTATCTTATCTTATAAAATGCAATTAATAAAGCTCTAAATATTGGAATAATGTTTACTTTATTTTCAGAGAAAAATTACAATAACTAAATGTATAGTTACCATTATTCCAACTACTGATATTTCTTGTACAAAGTTATTAACAACATAATATACATAGTAGAGTTCTTCTAATCTATGTGGTGTGTTAACATTGGGTAGATTAATGGTGGTCATTAGAAAATTGTTTACCATTTTGAAAACGTTTCTAATAATTGGTTTGAGAATCAAATTAAACTATTTTCCTCCTTTATAAACGCCTCTGTTTTTTTTATCATACACAATGCATGCTTATGAGCACTTTGATCATACAAATTCTCAATCATGGATTTAAACCAGAAAAACACCTAGTAAAAAAAATCATTATTAAGCAGTAAGCACACCATATAACTGTTAATGGCCACTGTTTATATTAAGGTTAATAATAATTTAGATTTCACATATTTTGTACAATCCAAAGAAAATCTAAAACTGCCTATTAAAGTTCACTTATTTTTTGCTACAAAACAGTCTTCTTTACCTTTTTATATATATATATATATATATTACAGTCAAACCTGGATAAGCGAGAGTTCAAGGGACCGGGAAATTTTTCTTGCTTATAGAGGTTTCTCTCTTATAGAGGTTCAGGAGTGGCTTCTCTCACTTATAGAGGTGTTTACTAATCCAGGTCTAGCACCCACTTCTCTCTTTGACGGGGGTTATAAGAATACACAGGAAACAGGATTAGGAATGTGTAACGCACCTCCCTCAGCGATTGACACGTATCAACTAATTCATCTTTGTTTACTAATACAGACCTGAACTCTTGCAGAGAAACAAAGAAACCACGCATGCGTTTTTGTGACCGCACAATCGCGTTGCATTTCCTGGAAGACACTCGCTTATAGAGGTCTGGACATGAAAAATGACTTAGAGGTTTTCAGAGGTGAAAATCACGGTGACTGGCGATTTGTCTCACTTATAGAGTTTTCTCGCTTATCCAGGTTCAACTGTATAATGAAGTAACTTATCAGCAACAATTCAAACAGAAACAACTATTTCGGCTTTTTTTATTATTATTATTTGTTTTTGCTATACATTTTGAAATGAGATTGTATTAATTCGTTCATCTCTTCCAGGTAAACATAACTTTTTAAGTTGTCTAAAAAATTGGTTTCGCTATTCTTAACTTTTTAATAGTTTATGCTGGAAATAATGATAGCATTAAGACTAATCCTTTTAAAATGGTTTTGTCTCAAGTGGATCATACATAATTATCTGTCTCCTAATTACAAGAGTTAAAAGGCTTAATCATTTAAAACTCATATTTGGAAATATAAACATTCAAATAAAAATTCTTTAAAAAAACTTATATTTTTTAGAACTAACACAGAAAATATTATTTGCACAAATGTTAACATTATTATCAAAACTTTTTTTTTATCATGGAAAATGTGTAATTTATTGAAGAGCTATATTGGGGCCAAATATTTATTTATTATTATTATTTTCCCTTATTTTTATCGCTATAAGGAAAGCTTTTGTTGCTTTATAAGGTAATTGTATTATATATTTGGAAGTAGGTACAGAAAAGGTGAAAAGGAACAAACACAATATGGCTTTTACAGTGAAAACAAGAACTCATTTCACACTTTACATTGCTGCCATTGGAAAGTTGTGTTGCACGTTTCACACTCCCTCCTGATGAGTTCTGATAGAATGAAACCTAGGTCGAGGAATTGGGCAGTAACAATTGATTTTCTTCAAGAGACAGCCATTACCTCTTTGTCCAGTGGCAGCAATATAAAGTGTGAAGTGTGTTCTTCTTTCCACTGTAAAAGCCATATTGTGTTCGTTCCTTTTATGTGTTTCTATCCACCTTTCCTATACCTTCTTCCAAATATAATACAATTTCCCTTATTTTTGTAATTGTTCTTGTCAATAGTTGCAAAACAAAGCACATTGCAAACTAGTCAAATTGGTTGGAATAAAGTCACGGCCTTGTTTCAAAATATATTGTTTGCTTACCTGATTAGTGGTATTTTTTAAATCAACTATAAGGGGTGTGTGAATAATCATAATGTATTATTAAATTGCTCAATTTGTCATCCAAATGTCAAATAAGGGATTCGAAAATATGGGTTAACTTAGGACAAGTATGCCCTACTTTTGAGAATAGTATGAGAATAATATTAGTTTCTTACTATCAGGCATAACAAGCCCATTATGGCACTAAACTACATTGGTTACTGGTTAATTATTATTATTTAAACAAATTATTGCATTATTTCTAGTAGTCCTAAATGGGTATACTAGGAATAGACAAGTCTATAAACATTTAGGGGTGGGTAAACTGGGTAGACAAGCCCATAAACACTGGGTCACTAATATTGGGCCATGAATACCATGGGGTGGAAAGGGGGATTAGATAGGTCTAAGAACACCAAGGGATGGGTAAATTGGAACATTACACTAACCTATAAAGATATGAGTAATAAATATATTTGTTTAGTTAATGTTCTTTCTCTTTGTGTTCAAACATATCAACAATCCAAATAAAATGTTCACATACCCCTAGATTAATTATTAAATTATCTGATTATGTTAAATATATTTTGATTTAGTAAAATATGAACCCCTTGAAAATGTTAAAAGGTAAATCAAGACAGTTCTTTGTTATTTCACATTATATTTGATGGTGTGAGCGTGGATTAATATGAAAACTGCATTAATAGCTTTACTATGGATTCACACGTTTGTCAAAAAAACAAGAGCAGAACAGAAACGTGGTCACATGACAAACTCCAAACCAATCGCAAATTTTCTGTTTCATCTGTGCGAGCTGTTCTGATTAAGTGCAACTCATCTCTACTTTGTCCGCTCTACCTGAGCTGTTCACCACGGGAGAAACAATCAAATCTAAAAACCAACCATCCCAAATCAGTGCGCATGCACTGTGCAACCAGAAGCAAGCAGACAACCTTTTTGGTTTTTGCTAGGAGATTTGAGATAACCCATTAATGGAAAGCATGTGTATCGATGTATTAGATTGTACCACAACACAGCATTAAAATTTGAAAACATCCATATGGAGAATGATCTTAAATATATGTTGATCCACTAGAAAATAAAATATGTTGGTAATCAGTTGTTTTAATTTTACGTTACAATGCATCATGGGCCAGCATTTCTTCTAGTGTATGAATTTTTGCACCCCTCAAATAGATTCTGCTTTGTATTTTCGGCGAACGTGTGACTCAAGCTCTAGATGCATAATATGTGTCAAGGGGTCTGTTTTATTTTAACTTAATATACATTTTAATTATTCCATATAAGTAGTGTATTATACTAAATAACATTAGTTTGTACATTTGAAATGTTTGCTTGTATATATTTAAGCTATTACATGACAATACAAATCTTGACGCATATTATAAGTATTGAAACTTCAAATTCTGTGATTTTACACAATGCTACATAATGTATGCATTGTTTATTTTTGTACTATGTTCACTGTGGCTGTCAAAAATAAGAATTAGTAAAGTTGGTTAATATTGGTACATTACAAAATAAAAGTTTAAAATGTACTAGTATAAATTCACTTCATGTATTTTTATTGCTAGCCATATTACACAATTAATTGTTCATTCAAGCATATTTTTCAGATGAACTTATCTTTTTAAAAATGCCTTATTGGTTTATAATATATTTATAAAACTTTGAACAAGTCAAATGCTTACAATTATATTCAACCAACAACAAACCCTTGACTGAATCTACATTCAAATAATTTATCTCTTTTGTCCATTGTTTAGAAATTAAAGAAACAACCTTCTCGACATTAACATTGTGTCCTGGCAATGGACAAAAAATATCATTATCACTATTTCTGAATTATGTTCATCATGTTTGCTACTCTCAAAATACTTTATACACTTATCATACATTACATGACAAATTTTCAAGGTCTTAATGTGTAAATAACATCAAAAATTACTTCTTTGCCTGCCCCCCAATGGAGGACATTTTGGAACTTTTTAAAATTCCTCCCGGACACCGGACAGAGGATTGAAGTGTAGAACATTTCTGGAGAAAGGAGAACATTTCGTCTGTATCAAAAGTTGGTGATTGGAACATGATGTTTACATAATGTGTAGTCTTGTATTATAATAACCTGGTTTGAATCAAGATTGTATGGAAGGGAATATGAGTTAAGGCAAGTATCTTTGCTAGTTTTATGGGAAAAATAAATAAAACAGTGCTTCACTAGATACATTTAGTTAAATTTTCTACATATTGTAATCTCAACAGTTCTTGAATATTTGTTATGAACATGATGGTATTTGAACATAAACTTTTTAAATTAAGAGGAAATTTTGTCATCAAATTCTAGGATGCTCATTCCGAATATTCAAAAACGGTTGATATTAATATGTGTAAAAAACTAAAATAAACTTATATAATAGAGAAATATGTTATATTATGCACAAAAATTTTGATATAAAAACTGGTCATTGGATCACATTTTTCTCCATCCTATCTTTAACACACACTTAACAAAAACAAATTTAATTACTATGGCAAGACACACAGTTATGGTCACTTGTGTATTTAACATAAACACTATCCACATTGATGGTCAGGGGGGGCTAAACATAAACACTACCCACATCGATGGTCAGGGGGACTAAACATAAACACTTCCCACATCAATGGTCAGAGGAACTAAACATAAACACTACCCACATTGATGGCCACACGGACTAAACATCACGCTTGTTGGCGGACCAGTTTTTTTAATAATCTCTATTTTTAACATAATGCTGCTCATGAAAATTTTGAATTATTATGAAAACTATATATAGTATATGTATATATAAATATATATATAAAGTTCCTCGTCTTAATACTAATGTGGAAAACCAAATAGGAAAAATCACCTCTAGTACACCTGACCGGGATTCTAACCCTGCGCTCCCTGGGATATGCTAACTATTGCAAGAATGACGCCTTAGATCATTTGACCACCAAAGTGGATTAACACATTATTGATGGGTTGGTTAATAATTTGCACTCTTTGATTAACAAGCTTTCTTTTTAAAATAAACATCACCATACTAATTGAAATTTTAATTATGTATTAGCTATACTTCAATAAAGTATTTATTGTGATTTTATAACAATGTAACAACCTAACTACCTGCTTCATCTTTTAATAACAATTTTGAGAATAACACAAGTTGTCTTTCCAACATATAGTTGTTAACCATGTTAATAACTTACTTACTACCCACTTTATCACAAGGCTGTTTAATAATTTGGTTATATCTCACTTACCCTTTTCATCACACAGTTTAACAATGTTGCTAAGGGTGACCTGGCGGTCTAGGGGTAAGGTGTCATACCTCTGTGCTAAGGGTCCTGGGTTCAATCCTCGGTCCTGGCACATATTTATCTGATTGCCAAACCCTCCCTTCACCTCTGACAATACATGTACTAATCACAACTTGTGAATGTGTGGAATACCAGGCCGCTACCGTGGTTCGGATCTCATATTAAACTGTAGGTCCTCTATTTCATCTCATAATCACCCTACCATTACACATTAGCATAAGTGCGTACAACCCAAATGGGTAGTAAGATGTGGTGCTAGCAAAAATAACAATGTTGTAAATACCACACACCTGCTGCAAACTTACCACACAGCTTTAGCATGACAATTTATTTCTCACATATAAAAAGCAATGGCATCTAAAAAATTCAAAATATTTAAAAGGCTATATAAGTAACATGCAGCTTTGTTACTCTAGCTCGCTGTTCCACAAATGGTATGCCGCATGGCCACAGCCCAGAGCTTCAGCCATAGTTCAATAAAAACATAAATGAAGTTGGTATGAGTGGCAGCTGCTTCAAGTGAAATTAGAGTTACAGTTAACCGAAATTACTAATTTAACTAAATGTTTCCAAATGTTAAAAAACCAGGAACAGAAAAATAATTTCAACCTTTAATCTTGGAACATTTGAAGTTACTTAAAGGAAAAATCAGTCTATACATTCCTGACAATGATTTATTATACAATCATTGGATTATGTACGTAATGTATTTTCTCTTGCTGTAGTGCATACCCTCAACAAAACAGTATGTTGGTTTAAGTTTACCATGAATTTAAAAAGTTTCCGGAACACTGCTCTAGCTGATGAATCATTCATGTGTCAGTGTTGAAACCTGACACTAAAATCATCACTTCACTTTTCATAGTTTCAAACTGCCCCCCCCCCCCCCCCCCCCC